>CAUYQG010201240.1:0-15777 GCA_963574415.1 Tarsius wallacei | reverse complement strand
GAAAACCAGCATCAGGGTGTTATTCTCTCATTTTTACTGACTCATTCTTTTGTTTGCTACCAAAGCAATAAATCTATTTGTTGCAAAATACCTATGTGCATAAAAAAGGAATGATTTATCCCTTCAGACATAAACTGATACGGAGTGCAAATGTAAGGAACAGAAAACAAGGGAGCAAGAGTCTATTGTGCCTCAATAGCTTTGAGGGCTTGTCTCTACAACTCAGGAAAACAACTCACTTTCTCCATGTGAAAACAAAGAAAAAAGTTGAGGAAAGAGGTGAACCGGTGTGCAGCACATTCTGTTTGTTTTCTGTTTTTTTTTTTGAGTTGGAGTCTTACTCTCACCCAGACTGGAGTGCAGTGGCCACTCCCGGCCACCGCAGCCTCGACCTGCTGGGCTCCGGCGATCCTTCCGCCTCAGCCTTCCAAGTGGCTGGAGCGACAGGCGGGCGCTACCACACCTGGCTAATTTTTTTTTTTATTATTTATTGTAGAGATGAGGTCTCGCCAAGTTGCCCAGGTGGGTCTTGAACCCGCGGGCTCAGGCAATCCACTCACCTCAGCCTCCCAAGGCACGGGATTACAGGCTAAGCCACTGAGCCCGGCTCGCATTCTGTTTAATGGCAGGAAAGCAGATAGAGCTTTTTATAAAAACTTCCATAAGAATGGTGAAAATACATAGAAGTCCTAGTATTGGGAAAACAGCCTCCATCCTTTGGGTGCTTATGTGGAAAAGCTTGTTCTCCATCTACATGATCTCTGGGCTTCACAATTACGATTTCGTTTACAACATGGCCACTCATTGAGAAGTTAGTCCCTCACAGGTATGCAGAGTAGATATCAAAGGCAACCAGCAAAAATGGTTCTGACCAGCCACTTTTATCAGTTGATTATAAATAGTCAGTTACTCTACCTTGGTACCCACTCCTCGAGATTGTCACCAATTTGAGCATTACACTTGTGAAACAGTGTGGTTTTTCCTCATCTTTGGCTGTCTCTTCTCCTGGTAAGATTCTGTTTCTTCCTTTTTTTTTTTTTTTTTGAGTTGGAGTCTCACTCTGTTGTCCAGGCTGGAGTGCAGTGGTATGCTCGCAGCCACCGCAGCCTCAACCTGCTGGTCTCAGGCGATCCTTCTGCCTCAGTCTTCCAAGTAGCTGGAACTACAGACGCACACCACCACACCCAGTTAGGTTTTGCGATTTAGTGTAGAGATGAGGTCTTACCATGTTGCCCAGGCTGGTCTCGAACTCCCCGGGCTCAGGCAATCCTCTCGCCTCAGCCTCCCAAAGTGCTGGGATTACAGGCTGAGCCACCACGCCTGGCGTAGACTCTATTTCTTCAGTACACTGTGTCTACTAGCGTCAGCCATTATCGGAGCTAGGGACTTCATCTTGTCTCCACTGGGGACAGCAAGGGGGTAACTCCCCTCTGTTTTAGAAAGACGGAGTTGCATGGTGGAAATTCTCTCAGATCCAGCATCAGGAGTGCCAGACTTGAGATTTGTTTGGTCTTCCGTTTTACCCTTTGAGTTTCAGGTTTCTCCCCTGTAGAATGAGGCAGCTGGATTAGCTAAACTCTCAGGTTCTTTCCAGCTCAGATGTTTTCGGATTCTGAGATTCTGTGTGGTTTTTCAGTCGTGGTTTGCCTGCTAATGTTTGTCTACAGTGAGACCCCAACGTTCTATCCTCATTCTTGCAGCTGGGTTCTTTGGCCTTTTCAAGACACAGATCCAGCTCAAAAGTGTGGGCCCCCCGGGGAGATGGACCATCTACTCCTCAGGGCGCTCATTTGTCCAACCCTGAATGCATTGGTATGCTGGACAAATACTGACGAGTCAGTACTCCGGAGGATCTGAGGGTGTGAAACCTTGGCCATTTTTTTTTTTTTTAGCAAGAAAATAGGCGTAAATTAGTCTCAGTTTGAGGTTCAAGAAACCATAAAATTATAGCGCTCGGGCTAAAAGAGTTTCTAGAGAGCTTAAAAAAAAATCTTTTTTGGTTGTTAAAACAGTACATGATCTGGTAAAAATAAATTCTGACAGTATTTAGTGGTATAAAATGAAAAGCAAAAATGTCCTTTAACCTTACCTTCAGTGCCTCTTCTTAAGGAATCCCCTGTAATAAGTCTCCTGAGAAATGTTCTGTGCATAATCATGCATTCATGTATAGCCTTGCATCAACTTACCCTCATCTGCTCTTCAGCACACACACATACACAGACGTGGCCATTTCGTACAATTTGCATCTTGCTTTTTTCTTAAAAATATACGTTGGAGGTTTTTTCCACACCAGCACATGGGGATCTGTCCTGTTTTTTATGACTGTCTAGCGTTCCCCAAGGGGAGAGGAGGTCAGCTTCAATGAGCAGAGGACGTCCAGGTTATTTCCAGCTTGTTGCTGCACAAACAATGGTTTTTCAGAGAACCTTTAATTTGGTGTTTTCGAAGGTTTGATTCTTAGAAACACAATCCTTTAGAGACACTTGGTGACAACAAGACAGACTCAGAGGTCAAGCAAACATGGACAGCACTGCATTTTAGATTCCCCCTTCCAACGGACTATTAAAGGTTCCCAGAATTCATTCAGTAAGGAAACCTGAAAAATGGCTTCGCCCAACATTTCCCGTACTTGTTTTTGACCATTTCACCGTTGAAAATATCCCACCTACTCCACCCATTTACATCTGAATATATTGTATGTGTACATCAGTGTTCTATTTGAATAAACAGTAGTGTGCTAAGGAAGACATCTTGGAAATGCTGCCTCACTCTACAGATGAGGGACCTGAGGTTTGGAGAGAGGGGTTCATTCGACAGGATCATAGGATTAACTACTAGTGGCAGAAACAGGACAGAACTTTTTCCACCATAGGAAGAACTACCTCCAGCTCATTGTAGTCTCTTCCCAGATCACAAAATTTTGCACCCAAGTTCCAGGAGCTTGGCAGAAAACCAGATCCAATATGAGCTGGGTTAAAAAATCGGTTTGAAGTAGCAATTACTTTAATAAGAACAGTTTGGTAAATTAATTGGTTTGTCACTAGATTCCCGTTCACAGTACTTTAAGTGTCATTTTTATAATGCCATGGTGTCTTGGCAGTAATTGCCTGATGAGCCGAAATCCCATCTCAGTGTTATTGCTTGGATAGTGGGAAGATGATCATGGCACTGGGGGTGGGGGTGGGTCATATTGGAGTGGAACGATTTGTCTTTTTCATTTAAAGCTACTTTAATATTTGAGATGGAGAAGGCATATGGGGCCTGAGATTAAGGCTGTATGTAGAAGGCAACAAGTCCTTAGCTCATTCTGATGGGCAATTTGGAAAGCTTAGAAAGATTTTCCGATCAAACTCTTAACCCCACACAAGGGGACTGTTTGTACAGACTAGATATAGGGTACCCAGGTAGAGTTGGGGAAGGAAAGAAAGAAGGAAGAAGCCACTTTGTGCCAGGAAATGTCCTCAGAGCATTTTTGAAGACTATTTCATTTAAATATCACCACTCTTCAGAAAAGTTCTTATGTCCATTTTACAGAAAAGTAAATTGAGGACATGAGTGATGAAATGACTTCCACAGGGTCACTCTGAACCGAACTGTTTCTGCAGCATTGGGTAAAGACTAGGCCTGAGCTGTAGTTCAGTCTTGCCCCAGTCCTTTCGAGCCGTGTGATCTTGGACATCTTACTCAACCATCCTATGTTGAGGTTTTCTTAGCTTTGAGATAAAAAGAACAAAATCTACCTCCCCACGTTGTAAGAATTTATTAAAACAGGATAGATGAGCACGTCTAGCTCAGGCCTGGCATATGGTTTTGATCCGTTCCCTACACCATGCTGGTCACATCTCTTGTTCTCATTCTGATCTCCTCTCCAGCTTTACTTTAAGACGGAACCATTTATCTGACACATCAAATGCTGCTGTGGCTCTTGGTTGACTTTTGTTGTCTGTATGTTGAATGGCCCAGATCCGATGGCAGGTATTTGCTACATGAAAAGTCACACATGTAGTGGGTGCTCTGTAAACATTTGCCAGTTGATCGGATAACTACCTGACCTCCCTTTCTCCTACATCACTTGTCTTTTCCCCCCTCAAACTGCCTGTCTGTCGCCTTTCCCAGGAGGTCAGCTGGTATCCAAGGACAGTGAGGTGACCCCCAAATCACCCACCTGCTGTTATAACCTTTGTGACTGAGGCAATCACTCTTCCTTGCACTAGCTATGAGGTTTTACCCTTGAGGGCTTTGGCTTTTTCTTGGCCTGCTTTTCATGGGTTGGCACCTAGTGGGGTCACCTGGCACCTTCTTCTAGGGATTGTGGCCCTCACTACCCTTATAATTTCTCCCATCTTTTTTCTGTATTGATGGCTGTGTGATGATGCTGGGTTGCCATGACAACTGATTGATTAGCATCCAATTCCCGGACTGGGAAACATGCAGCCATAAAGAATTACAAATGATGTCTGATTGTCTGCTGCCAATAGCCTGATTGCTGCCATTTTCTGGCAGGTAGCTCAGCCCTACCAGGAAACCCTGTGCTGTGCAATTATTGCGACGAGATTGATGCATCACTATAGTTACAATCGGCAGTGTTTCCAATGCGCGAGATTTTTTTTTAAAGGAGAAAAACTCCCCCTTTCAGATGGAAATGCTTATAAATGGGGAAGGATGAAGTATGGAGTGGGGGTTGGAAGTGGAGCTGGCAAGGGATGTGGGTATGGTCTAAGCAGGAACCCAGCTGGAGACTCAGGTAGGGAAGGGAGGGGGCAGAACTGTGGCATATGGTTGGAGACAGGGAAAAAGGGCTGAGCGGCTGCCTGAGCTCTCCAACCCCTCCAACTCCTGGGCCTCACAGCGCACTAAGGAGTGGTTCAGAAATCGCTTCCAAATGAGAGGTTTGAAAAGTAGGGGGTGTGTGCAGGGGGGAGAGCAAAACACGCATGGGCCGCAGGTGGTGTGCTGCTCGGGCCAATTACTGGAGCAGCTCTCTGGGCTCATGTGTGATGGCCAAAAAACAAGCACTTCGGCCTGGGAGTGGAGTCAGGAAAAAAGGCCATGTGGCCAGGTAGAACAGGGGCTGAGTGGGTCAGCATGGGGAATTGAGCAACAGGGTTGCTGGTGCTCAGAGCCTTTGGGGCAAAAGAGACTGTTTCCTTCTTTTCGTTTATGTCCTCCCCTCCCCTCCCCTCTCCTCCCTTCTCCTTCCTTTCCCCTCCTCTCCCTCCCTCCCTTCTTTCTCTCTCTCCTTCCTTCCCTCTTTCCTTCCTTCCTTTTTTCTTCTTTCTTTCAAGTCAGGGTCTCACTCTGTTGCCCAGGCTGGAATACATTGGCACTATCATGGCTCACCATAGCCTTGACTTCCTAGGCCGAAGGGATCCACCCTTCTCTGTCTCCCAAGTAGCTGGGACTACAGGTGTGACCACCACATCTGGCTAGTTTTTAAAACTTTTTGCAGAGATGAGGTCTCACTATGTTGCCCAGGCTGGTCTCAAACCCCCGGGCTCACCTGCCTTGGCCTCCTAAAGTGTTGAGATTCCAGGTGTGAACCATTGCACCAGGCCAAGACCTTTTCTTTTGACTCAGGTATAAAGCGAGCCTCTTGTTCCACTATTGGTTATTGACTATTTCTCAGGCTGGTAGAAAGGGATAAAGAGAATTAAAATATTTGTGACTGTTAGGGCTAGGCTTGTTGCAAAAGAAGGTTGTTGCTTACCTTGTCAGCGTTGCCTGTTACTGGAAAAGTTGCTGTTTGAGAGTATCTTCCGAATTATCTTCACAGTTCAATGATACCCAAGTCATTGTGTTGCTAATAATTCTTTCTCCTGGTTTAAAGATGGCTTTCTTTTTTTTTTTGAGTTAAGAGTCTCACTCTGTTGCCCAGACTGGAGTGCAGTGGCTGCTCCTGGCCACCGCAGCCTTGACCTGCTGGGCTCCGGCGATCCTTCTGCCTCAGCCTTCCAAGTAGCTGGAACTACAGGCGAGCACTACCATGCCCGGCTAATTTTTTTTTTTTTTTTTTTATTGTAGAGATGAGGTCTCACCAAGTTGCCCAGGCGGGTCTCGAACCCGCGGGCTCAGGAAATTCATTCACCTCAGCCTCCCAAAGCACGGGATTACAGGCTGAGCCACCGAGCCCGGCCAAAGATGGCTTTCTTTCTGTAGTCTTCTTTTAAAAAGCAAACATTCCTAGAAGTAGTACTAGTTAGTCACATAAGCCTGAATGTGAGTGTGTTTTCATACTTACCTTATAATTGCCCCAATCGGAATCCTTTCTATCATAATACTTAGATATCTTTATTTTGCATTTATTTATTATTACTTGGGAGTAAGGACTGGGTCATTAATTCTGGGGTTAATAAAATCACGATAATTGATTGTTGCATGCATGAATGAATGTAAAGATGATTACAATTATGGACAGCCTCCAACTATATGTGGTAGGAATTAGGAACAGTAGGGTATTGGGTGGGGTGAAGGTGGTCCAAGCTAAAATGGGAACTGTTAAAGACCAGTTCTAATCACATAAAAGGAGGCCTGGATCTAGCCTACTTCCTAAGGTAACCTGGGTTAAGGGTATAGGAAGACAGGATTAGAAATCCAGGCAGGGGGGCACACCTCATCAACAAGGGTACCTGCATAATGAACATTTGTATACCTAACCCTGACTTGTACCCTACATATTTAAAATTAAAAATTAAAAAAAAAAAAAAAGAAATTCTGCCAGGCAGGATTTCTTTCTTTTTCATGGTATTTTAAACAAATTATTTACTTTAAATATATGGGGTACTATTCAGGGTTAGGTATATAAATGTTCATTAAGCAGGTACCCTTGTTGATAAGGTGTGCCCTCCAGCAGTTTCCCACTACTGCCAATCCCATTCTTTTTTTTTTTTTGAGTTGGAGTCTCACTCCATTGTCCAGGCTGGAGTGCAGTGGCACGCACGTGGCCACCACAGCGTCAACCTGCTGGGCTCTGGCGATCCTTCCGCCTCAACCTTCCAAGAAGCCGGAACTACAGGTGCGCACTACCACATCTGGCTTATTTATTTATTTATTTATTTATTTATTTATTTATTTATTTATTGTAGAGATGAGGTCTCACCAAGTTGCCCCATCTTGTCTCGAACCCGTGGGCTCAGGTAATCCACTTGCCTCGGCCTCCCAAAATGCTTGGATTACAGGCTGAGCCACTGAATCTGGCCACCAATCCCTTTCTTATAGTATTACAATAGTTGTTTAAGATCCACTTATGAGTGAGAACATGTGATACTTGGTTCTTTGTTTCTGTGATAGACCACTCAGTATTATAGCCTCTAAGTTCGTCCAAGTTGCTTCTAAGTTCATAATTTTGCTTTTCTTTGTGGCTGTGTAATATTCCATCGTGTATACGTACCACATTTTTTTAATCTAGTCCTCTTTCGATGGGCAGCCCTGCTGGTTCCATGTTTTTGTTATTGTAAATAATGCTGCAATAAACTTGTGTGTGCAGGTATCTTTTTCATGTGATTCGAGTTCCTCCGGGTATATTCCCAGTAGGGGGATTGCGGGGTCGTATGGGAGGTGGATTTTTAGATCTTTTAGGAATAACCAAACTGTTTTCCACAGAGGCTGTACTAGTTTATACTTCCACCAACAGTGTAGAAGTGTTCCCTCTTCCCCTGCATCCTCTCCAGCATCTGTTGTTTTTTGAGTTATTGATGATGGCCATCCTGATTGGAGTTAGGTGGTATCTCAGTGTGGTTTTAATTTGCATTTCTTTGATGAATAGTGAGGCTGAGCATTTTTTCATGTATCTGTTGGCTGCTTATATGTCTTCTTCTGAGAAGTGTCTATTCATATCTTTTGCCCACTTTGTAGTGGGGCTATTTGTTTTTTTCTTTTCAGCACATTTGAGTTTCTTGTATATCTAGGCAAGATTTCTAAGAATCTCATTATCTTGGGTGTCTGACATTTTTAGCCATCATTCATGGGTATTATAGCAAAGGAGAGGTCCCTGTGGACATGTGCCTTTCATCTGGCTACAGACAAGTATTACTTGCCTACAGTATGGATCTATCTATCTATCTACTGTCATGTATCAGAAAACATTAACATCTATAAGTTGATCCCAATGGTCTTTTCATAAAAAAGAAAAATGGGTTAAACTTTTAAATTTACTATTTGTCTTCTTGATTTTGAAGTCCAGTTTATCAATTTTTTTCCTCTGATCTCTTGTGCTTTTATTTGTTTATTTTTTAGAGACAGAGTCTTGCTCTGTCACCCAGGCTGGAGTACAGTGGTACAATCATAGCTCACTGTAGTCTCTCTCTCCTGGCTTCAAGCAGTCCTCCTGCCTCAGCCTTCTGAGTAACTGGAACTATATAAGAATACACCACCATGCTCAACTAATTAAAGAAAAAATTTTTTTTTGTAGATATGATGTCTTGCTATGTTTCCCAGGCTGGTCTTGAACTCCTGGCCTCAAGCAAACTTTCTGTCTTGGCCTTCCAAAGTGCTGGGATTATAAGCCTAAGCCACCATGCCTGGCTCACTACCTGGCTTCTTATTATACTATAAGAACAGCCAGGGCAGGAACACAGAGAAGGCACTTCATATATTATTGTTGAATTTAATAAACAAATTAGAATTAAACTCAATCCTTCTAGGGTATGGAGTAGGAATTGAGGAATACAGTAAAAATAAAAGTGGAGAATTATTTAGGCAAGTGGGCAATTTCTATTGGTTCTAGGGTACCAGCATACACATAGGCCTGAGTTCAAGTCGCTACTCCACAACTTGTCAGCTGTAAAATCTTGGGCAGGATATTGAATCTTAGTTTTTCCATCCATAAAATGGGGGATAGTAACAGCATTTATTTCATAGGGTATTTAGGAAGATAAATGAAGAGAATGCATGAAAAGTACCTGGCGCACAGTAAGAGTTCAGTAAGTTTTAAGTGCCATTACTATAATGCTTAATTCCTGGCCAAGAAGCTGATTTTTTTTTTTGCCTAAAATATGCAAAAACAATATGAGCAATCACTTGAAGAGATCACACACCTTACTTTGGTACAATGACCAGTGATATCATTGTAGATGGCTAGGGGTGGGAGGAAGCCAAGACACACTTTGGATTTACCGGAAACACATGCAACTAACGTCTTGCTTGCTGTTGAACAGCAGCTAGAAAACACTTGTGTTATGACATCAAATGCAAATATATATCTAGTTATATTTAGGAGATCACCTGAATTCACATCTGTAATACCATTCAAACCATCAGGATTGGTGCCCCTGACTTCAGATCATTTAGACAGATAAAAGCCGGTTCCCATGGGAACTAGTTTTGCTTTCTCTTCCAGTTAATTAAAATCCATTTACCCAAGCCTGAATGTTTTATAAGCACCTTCTGGTGAGTTCTTCTTTTGGTTTGCCAAGCCCAGGGCAAGTACAGGTAACTCTAAGCATTTGCAACACCAGTCAACTTCTGTCGAATGAGTTCACACATGAGTTTGCTGAAACTAATTTTTTATTGGGTTCACTTGCAGTTCAGACTAGAAAGGATCAGTTTCCACAGAGTACTCTAGGCAACTTCTGGTATCGAACATTCTGCAGACAGTCTTTCTGTGAGCTGTAGCTCAGTGACCTTTCTGGGGGAAGAAGTGGTTGAGAGAAGAGTTACAAGATGGTGACGCAATTCCACTGTATTTGACTGGCACTGTTCAATACCTTGCCTTGTTATCCACCCAATCATTGTGTTTCCCCATGTTTCGGCAAAGCTCTTGCTTTGTTTGGTCTCTCCTTAGAGGAGTAGAGGGGTTCTCTTAACTCAAGCTGTATGGCTTTCTAGCGTTTAATATCTGTTATCTTCATTGTTTCCTGTTCTCAGGAAGAGAGCCCTCTTCTCCACTTCCCTTTTCCAAGCCTTCTGAGAGCTGGGCAGATGCCCACATGACTCAAGTTGGGCTGTGCAGAGGAGGGAAGGAAAGAGCCATCAACGCTCAGCTCACACTGAGAGCCGATGCCTTCAGACAAGAGCATCACTTGAGGTCTCTTTTCTTCCTCCAGCCTCTGAGTGGGACATCAGTACTTGTGCTCTTTTCCCCAGTTATTTTCATGTGAAGAAACTTGGTGGCTTCCAGCAGTCACAAAGCTGCCCTAATTCTTCGTCTCTTCCTGCTCATTGCACCGGTGGATGGCAAGAGGCACCTGGGCCTCTCTGGCAAACTTTGGGGTCTGCACATGGTATGAGTTCTCCCTGTTGCCAGGTTCCTGCCACCTGCTCTGCTTGGAGGAGACAGATAAGGACAGGAGGGTAGGGAAGCTCTTGCCAGCTGGCAGACTAGCCTGGCGGCCGAATGGTGGCTGAGCTAGCTGCAGTCTTTCAGGCTGGATTTGCCCTGGAACAAGCTGGTGCAGGGAATGGCCAGATCTTGGCAAAAGGCAAGGGAGCCCAGATGGAGAAGAAAGCTTGAGAGGTTAATAGACCCAGAGTAGGCTTCTTTGAAGGGTGTCAGGGGATCATATCAACATGTCTCTCTAAGCTCTTTGGCAGAGGCTCCAGGGAAGGGAACTGTAAACTTCCTATACGCAGCAGCAGTTACTCAATGCACTGTTTCTGTTTATTTACATAACTGTCTTACAACTCTAGGCTTAAAGGCAGGAATTGCATCTTCATCCCTTACAGTGTCCCCAGAGTTTAGCTAGAACCTGGAGGTGAACTGGGACTCCCTTAACTTTTGCCTATTTGAATGGAAGTGAAAGAAATTGGTGAGATATGTTCGGGGATGGAGGGAGATGCCTGGGTGCCCCAGACAAGCTAACAACTTGGCACCACTTTCAACAATATTGTTGAATATTTTCTCAACAATGATTTAGCGAAGAGGTGGAAGGCTGAGGGAACAATGTGCTGCTGAAAAGAATCTTCATATTTTCAGACCCCTTCAGATACACAACAGATGTACAGTTAAACAGTCCCTCCCCCAGGCCCCCCAGAGGCGTTTGAGCAATCACTTGCTCTTTCTTAAACCTGCCCTTTGGCAGAAGAGGGTCTCAACCTGGAGGTTTCCATTGTAGGAACTCTGGCCAACGTTTTATCAGATTTCCTGTGATGATTTTGCTCCAGGCAACTGCCTGGCTATCCTTAGTCTAATCCAGTGTTGCAAATGCATTTATCTTTAGAGATGGGGTTAAGTCAACTACTGCTGATTTTGTTTTGTTGTATTTAAAAATATATTATTACAACAACTTTAAAGGCCCCTTTGAAAGAAGAATAACAAATTACTCTCTATAAGACTGTAACAAAATAGGCTTTATTTTTGTGTATCTGGAGACTTTGGCCATAATCATACATATTTTACATCGTTGCAATCATAGCGAACATAACATTTTGCATTCTGCCTTATTCACTTTGTGTTATACCAAATGTTTCTCTATATTGTTCCATTCATTTTCTACTTATCTTTTAAAAGAGCTGCATAATATTCCATGGAGTGGAAAAACAAACTATTTAACTTATTTTCGTTTTTTGGCTACCAGAAGCCACTGTACAATGACAAGTTTGTGTATATAGCTAAATTGTATCTGTTTAAGGTATGCAATATGATGATTTCATATACACCTACTTTGTGAAATGATTACCACAATCTAGCTAATTAATGAAAATATCTAACATCGCAATAGTACCTTTCCCCCACTTTTTTGTGATAAGGATACCAAAGACCTCTCCAAGCAAATTTCAAGTATACTCTGTAGTGTTATTAACTATAGTCACCATGCTGTACGTTATAGCTCCTGAACGTATTTATCTTGTAACTGAACGTTTGTACCCTTGGAGAAGTGCCTGCTTATTTCTCCTCTCCCTAGCCCCTGGTAATCACCATTCTACTCTCTGCTTCTATGAGTTTAACTTTTTTAGATTTCACATATAAGTGATATCTTGCAGTATTTATCTTTCTGTGACTGGCTTATTTCACTTAGCATAATGTCCTCCAGGCTCATCCATGTTGCCGCAAATGGCAGGATTTTCTTCCTTTTTAAGCCTCAAAAATATTCCATATATAATTTATTCATTTGCCAAAGGGCGCTTAGGGTGGTTTTCCATCTTAGCTATTACGAGGGTGCAGATATCTCGTCAAGATGGTGATTTCATTTCCTTTTGATATATAACCAGAAGTGAGATTGCAGGATTGTACAGTTCTTTATTTTTTTTTTTGGAAAATTTTGTAGTGTTTCTTTATTTTCTTTAATTTTAAAAATTATCTTAGAATCATGAGGTACATGTGAGGATTTGTTATATAAGTATATTGCGTGAAAGTGAGGTTTGGGCTTCTGACGAGCCCTCCCGCCCACAGTAGTGAGCATGGTACCCAGTGGGTGGTTTTATACCCCTTAACCACCCTCCCTCCTTTTGCAGTACCCAGTGTTTCTTGTTCCTGTCATTGTGCCCATGTGTGCCCAGTGTTTAGTGCCAACTTATGAGTGGGAACATGGCGGTATTCAGTTTTTTGTTTCTGTGATAGTTCACTTAGAATGATGCTCTCTGGCTGCGTCCATGTTGCTGCAATGAACATAATTTTGTTCTTTATGCTGCATGGCACTCCAGAGTGTACATGGACCAGATTTTCTTTATTCAGTCCACTTTTGATGGGCATTTGGGTTAGTTCTAAGTTTTTGCAGTTGTCGTAGTGCTGCAATAAACATACGAATAGATGTCTTTTTGGTAGAATGATTTGTGTTCCTTTGGGTGTATTCTCAGTAGGGGTGTTTCTGGGTCAAATGTTAGCTCTGTTTTTAATTCTTTGAGAAATCTTCAAACTGCTTTCCACAGATGTTGGGCTAGCTTACATTCCCACCAATAGTGTACAAGTAATTCCTTTTCTCTGCAGCCTCACCAACACCTATTGTTTTTTTGAATTTTTAATAACAACCATCCTGATTGGTATGAGATGGTATCTCAATGTAGTTCTGATGATTAGTGATGTTGAGCATTTTTTCATCTTTGTTGGCTGCTTGAATACTCTTTTTTGAGAAGTGTCTGTTCATGTTCTTTGCTCACTTTTTAATGGAGTTATTTGTTTTTTTTTCCTGTTGGTTTGTTTGAGTCCCTTATAGATTCAGGATGTTAGGACTTTGTTGGATGCCTAGTTTGCAAATATTCTTCCTCATTCTGTGGGTTATCTTTTTACTCTCTTGAAGATTTCTTTTGCATGCAGAAGCTGCTTTTTAGCTCGATAAGTTCTCATTGTCAGTTTTATTTTTTGCTGCAATTGCTTTTGAGGACTTGGCCATGAATTCATTGCCTAGTCAATATCCAGAAGGGTGATCCCTAGGTTATCGTCTAAGATTCTTTTATAGTTTGAGGCTTCACACTTAAGTCTTTGGTACCTCTGAGTTAATTTTTGTATATGATAATAAGTAGGGGTCCAGTTTCATTCTTCTGTATGTGGTTAGCCAGTTTTCCCAGCACCATTTGCTAAGTAGAGTTTCCTTTCCTCATCGTTTGTTTTTGTTGGCTTTGTCAAAGATGAGTTGGTTGAAGGTCTATGGCTTTATTTTTGGGTCCTCTATCCTGTTCCACTGGTCTATGTGTCTATTTTTGTATCCGAACTGTGCTGTTTTGGTTATTGCAACCTTGTAGTAAAGTTTGAAGTCTGAGAATGTGATGCCACCAGTTTTCTTCTTTTTGCTGAGGATTGCTTTAGCTATTCAGGCTCTTTTTTTTTCCATATGAATTTAATTATTGTCTTTTCTAGGTCTGTAAGAAATGTTGCTGTTACTTTGATAGGGATTGTGTTGAATCTGTAGGCTGCTTTGGGTAGTATGAACATCTTGATAATATGGTTCTTCCAATCCATGAGCATCGAATCTCCTTCCATTTGTTTGGGTTGTCTTTGATTTTTTTTGAGCAGTGTTTTGTAGTTCTCGTTATAAAGATCTTTTACTTCTTTGGTTAGATGAATACTAAGTTTTTTTTTTTTCTTTTTTTCTTTCTTTTGGTGTGCACATGGCTATTGTGGATAGGATTGAATTTTTTTTTTTTTTTGAGTTGAAATCTCACTCCTTTGCCCAGGTTGAAGGGCAGTGGCACGCATGCTCATGGCCACCCCAGCGTCAACATTCTGGGCTCCAGTGATCCTTCTGCCTCAGCCTTCTGAGTAGCCGGAACTACAGATGCGCACTACCATGCCCGGCTATTTTTTATTTTATTTTATTGTAGAGATGAGGGCTCACCAAGTTGCCTGAGTGGGTTTCGAACCCTCAGGCTCAGGCAATCCACTCGCCTCGGCCTCTCAAAGTGCTAGGATTACAGGCTGAGTCACCGTGTCCGGCTGGGATTATATTTTTTCCTTGCTTCTCAGCCTGCTTGCTGTTGATGAATAGAAATACAACTAATTTTTGAGCACTGATTTTTGTATCCTGAGACTTTATCGAAATTGTTTACCAAACCCAGGAGTTTTTTGGCAGAATTTTGAAGGTTTTCTAGGTATAGAATCATATTATATGTGAAGAGAGGTAATTTAACCTCCTTTTTTTCTGTTTGTTTTTTGGTTTTTTTTTGAGTTGGAGTCTCACTCTGTTGCCCAGACTAGAGTGCAGTGGCCGCTCCCGGCCACTGCAGCCTCGATCCACTGGGCTCCGGCAATCCTTCCACCTCAGCCTTCTGAGTAGCTGGAATTACAGGCGCGTGCTACCATGCCTGGCTGATGTTTTGTTTTTGTTTTTGTTTTTGTTTTTTTTGAGTTCTCTTTTTCTGTTTGGATATCTCTCATTTATTTCTCCTGCCTGACTGCTTTGGCTAGGACTTACAGTACTATGCTAGATAGGAGTGGTTAGTAGTTTTATCTTTGAATTTTTTTGCGGAATCTCCAAACTGTCTTCCATGACTACTATTTACATTACCACTAACAATACTCTTTTTTCCCCCACAACCTCACCAACACTTATTATCATTTGACTTTTTAGTATAATCATCCCAACCGGTGTAAGGTGATAACTCATTATGGTTTTGATTTGTATTTTCCTAGTGATAGTGAGTATGACATTTTAAAAATATACCTGTTGGCCATTTGTATGTCTTCTATGGAATAAATATGTATCTAGGTCCTTTGCCTGTTTTTAAATTGGGATGATGATGATGATAATTATTGCTATTGAGTTGTTTGAGTTCACTATATATTTTGGATATTAACCCCCTATTAGGCACATGGTCTGCAAATTTTTTCTTTCATTCCATTTTGTTGATTTTTTTTCCTTTGTTGTGCAAAGACTTTTTAGTTTTATGTTTGTTTAATTTTGCTTATGTTGCTTGTACTTTTGGTATAAAAAAAATATAAAGACCAATGTCAAAGAACTTTTTCTCTGTTTTCTTTTTTTTTTTTTTTTTGAGTTGGAGCCTCACTCCGTCGCCCAGACTGGAGTGCAGTGGCCGCTCCCGGCCACTGCAGCCTCGACCTGCTGGGCTCCAGCAATCCCTCCGCCTCAGCCTTCCTAGTAGCTGGAACTACAGGCGCGTGCTACCACGCCCAGCTAATTTTTTTTGATTTATTGTAGAGATGAGGTCTCGCCTGCCCAGGCGGGTCTCGAACCCTCGGGCCCAGGCAATCCACTCACCTCAGCCTCCCAAAGGCGCGGGATTACAGGCTGAGCCACTGAGCCCGGCTTCTCTGTTTTCTTCTGGGAGTTTCAGCCTTAACATTTAAATCTTTAACCCGTTTTTGAGGTTTTTTTGTGTATGATATAAGAATCTAATTTCATTCTTTTTTATTTGAATATTCAGTTTCCCCAACACCATTTATTGAAGAGA
>CAUYQG010201237.1:0-37876 GCA_963574415.1 Tarsius wallacei | reverse complement strand
TATGTTTGTCCTTCTTTATGGTTGCATAATATTCCATTGTGTATACGTACCACATTTTTTTTTATCCAGTCCAGCTTCAATGGGAAGTATGGTTGGTTCCATGTTTTTGCTATTGTGAATAGAGCTGCGACAAACATACGTGTGCAGGTATCATTTTTGTAGAATTACTTGAGTTCCCCTGGGTATATTGCCAACAGGGGGATTGCTGGGTCATATGGAAGGCCAATTTCTAGTTCTTTCAGGAATCGTCACACTGTCTTCCAAAGAGGTTGCACTACTTTGCATTCCCACCAGCAGTGTAGAAGCGTTGCTTTTTCTCCGCATCCTCGCAAACATCACAGTTTTTTTTTTTGAGGTACTAATGACCAGTTGTGGCAAAGGTGTGAGGAAGACATTTACATCAATCTTGCTAAAAGGTAATTGGTAATTTGCATCAAGAGACTTAAAATGGTTCAGACTTTTTCCCAGAAATTCTACTTAATGGCACATATCCTGAGTCATTTCAGAGATATGTCCAAAGATTTACATAAATAAGTGTTACCCATAACTGGTTCAAATGGAGAATAACCTAAATGCCTGTCCATAGCTATTTTGTCATATATATTAATTAAGCATATTATTGGTCAAGTAATTATGTTATTGCTACATGAATGCTATGTAATTTTTAAAAATAATGTTTTAAAAGACTATGGATGGTATTACCGTTTTGGTTACTCCATATAAAGTGAAAACAAAGAATTTACAAAGTAGAAATGGAGGTTGCTCTCTCCTCTGGGAAGTTGCATTTTTTTTTTTTTTTAGTTGGAGTCTCACTCTGTCGCCAAGGCTGGAGTGCAGTGGCATGCTCCCGGCCACCACAGCCTCGACCTGCTGGGCTCCGGCGATCCTTCCGCCTCAGCCTTCCAAGTAGCCGGAACTACAGGCGTGCGCTACCACGCCCAGCTAATTTTTGATTTATTGTAGAGATGAGGTATCGCCAAGTTGCCCAGGTGGGTCTCGAACCCGAGGGCTCAGGCAATCCACTCACCTCAGCCTCCCAAAGCGCGGGATTACAGGCTGAGCCACCGAGCCCAGCCTATTTTGCTTTTTTACTTCTCACTACCTCCCCTATTTCTAGGACTCAAGCAAGATCCAGATGTTATGTGTGGGAGTCTGGGGTGAAACAAAGGGTACCATTTTTGCTAGGGGTTTCTATATTATTCCCTTGGGAGTTCTCAAGTAGCTATGAAATTGAAAGATACTTCTGTTGGCCTCAGTCCTCTCCTTCCCTACTCCGTAATTAAGCATGGAAAAAGAGGTAACTACAGACTAGAAAATTCAAAAAAATTAATTTTGCTGTTTGACAAGACATTGATCATGAATGTGTATCGTGTAGCACACTGGATTTTTTGTTAAAAACTGAAGCGTTGCTGATTTTTAAAATCTGATGTATACAAAAATGTCGTTAATTAAAATAGTGTTGTGAATCCAGATATTTACTTTTGTTTTTTCTAACATCCTTAAAAGATGGTGAGAAAGCAGATATTTCTGTGAACATGTATGAAGATATCAACATTATCACTGGTGCGCTTAAACTGTACTTCAGGGATTTGCCAATTCCACTCATTACATACGATGCCTATCCCAAGTTTATAGAATCTGCCAGTAAGTATGAACACCTGTATTCCAAATTACTTAACCTGACATACTCTTCTTCTTGGTAATCACTTTTCCTGGTTTTCCAGCTGAGTATCTTGAAGGCATTTTATGAAATATTTCCCCTTTGCTCTCTCTTTGTGGTTAATATACTCACAAAAATTTTGTATTGTTCTCTAACATGGGTTATTTATGACTTCTAACATCAGAAGCTTCTTCGTAATGTGCTAAACCTCGTTTTTCAAAATAAGGCTTATACTAGTGTTCCTTAGATGTGAACCAACATAAAATGAAATAAAAATGAATAACAAGAAAAATAAAATTTGGCTGGGCATGGTGCTGAAGCCTGTAATCCTAGCACTTTGGGAGGCTGAAGCAAGAGTATTGCCTGAGCCCGTGAGTTCGAGACCAGCCTGGGCAACATGGTGAGAGCTCATCTCTACCATAAATTGAAAAACTAGCCAGGCATGGTAGTACGTGCCTTTAGCTCAGGCCCCATGGAAGGCTGAGGCAGAAGGATCGCCAGAGCCCAGCAGGTTAACTCTGGGGTGGCTGTGAGCATGCCACTGCGTTCCAGCCTGGGCTACAGAGTGAAACTCCAACTCAGAAAAAAAAAAAAGAAAGAAAGAAAGAAAAATAAAATTTGAAAAATAAAACTTTCTATTTTGTTATTAGATTCAGCAAACATAAACATTACTGACAGATTTTTATAAAAGTTTCTAAATTCTTATTCTCAATTTCTATATGGATATATATAAGTTAATGAAGATCATTAATAGTTTGCAAACTGACACTGGTCCTTAGATCATACTTTAAGAAGTATTTTAGATCAAGAAGATTTTTTTTTAATTCTAATTGAAAATGAGAAAAAAACACAGGTTTATTTGCCAAACTGTATTTATACTGCAAAAATCATACCTGTAATTCACACTTTGTTTTTTAAAGAAGAGAACTCTTAACAGATTTTAAATGCTGGCATTACTATTTTTTAGAACAAAATTGGCTATTTCTGTCATTTTGATTTTCTCTCTTTAAAACCATATGTTATCTTGATCTTTAAATGATAACATCACTTCCTTAGTAACACAAATTTGCTTTTTGACTTGGAAATTTCATGAAGTATGAACTTTTATTCTGAGTTTTTATTTCTCTGGTAGAGGTTTTGTTAAAGGATGTTTGTGGCTGGTCCCATGAAGCACTGATTTCTTGTGGATCAGCTCAAGCTCCCATGTAGAGAGCAGCCATGAGATTATACTGGTTTTTATCAAGGTTTTATGTTAGAATGAATGAAAGATTCTAGGTCGCTTAGGGACTCGATGCTAATCATGAAAATTGAGGGCACTTACAAGTTCTTGCTTCATGTTACGTAGATGAAGGTAAAATCCATGCTTGCTCTTGAATGTCAAGGCCTTGGGCCCCACAGTGTCAAATTACCTTGCCTTCTTTCCCCATACCCGCCCTAGCTGCTGAGGAAAACCTCCCCTTCTTATTACTCTTCCACACCATTTTTTATTGTCGTGAGGCTTGTTTCTGAAACAGCCTTCCTGTCCAAAATCAGTAAGCCCCCTCATCTCACCTCTCAGAAAACTCTGGAACCACATCCTAAGAAGGAAACTTGCCTAAATCAAGGTAGACATTTCTCTTTCTTGTAATTTCAGCTATTTGGATGTGTGAGTCTGTGACACCAGAAACCCTGGCATGATACATATGTGTGATATAAGTGTTCACTGCACATGTTTGATATGATAGCATTGTGTCCTTGCACATCTTGGCAGTAGAGTCTGTTTCATTCTTCAGATGTGCAAAGAGATACAGCCATTCTCTTAAAAGATGGATGAGGATGCCGGGCTCGGTGGTTCAGCCTGTAATCCCAGCACTTTGGGAGGCCAAGGTGAGTTGATTGCCTGAAGCCCGCGAGTTCGAGACCCACCTGGGCAACTTGGTGAAACCTCATCTCTACAATAAATCAAAAATTAGCCAGGTGTGGTAGCGTGCGCCTGTAGTTCCAGCTACTTGGAAGGCTGAGACGGGGAGGGATCGCAGGAGCCCAGCATGTCAAGGCTGCAGTAGCTGGGAGCTGTCACTGCACTCCAGTCTGGGTGACAGAGTGAGACTCCAACTCAAAAAATAAAAAAATAAAAAAAATTTAAAAAGATGGATGAGGCTGACGAGCTAGGTTAGCTTTTTTTTTTTTTTCTTTTTGAGTTAGAGTCTCACTCTGTCGCTCAGACTGGAGTGCAGTGGCCGCTCCCGGCCACCGCAACCTCAACTGCTGGGATCCGGCAATCCTTCCGCCTCAGCCTTCCGAATAGCCGGAATTACAGGCATGCGCTACCATGCCCGACTGATTTTTGATTTATTTGTAGAGATGAGGTCTCGCCAAGTTGCCCAGGTGGGTCTCAAACCCACAGGCTCAGGCAGTCCACTCATCTCAGCCTCCCAAAGGCGCGGAATTACAGGCTGAGCCACCGAGCCCGGCTTAGGTTAACTTTTTATTATTTTTTTTATTTTTATTTTTTGAGTTGGAGTCTTACTCTGTTGCCCAGGCTGGAGTACAGTGGTACACTCACAGCCACCGCAGCCTCCACCTCAGCCTTCCAAGTAGCTGGAACTGCAGGCGTGCCACCATGCCCAGCTAATTTTTTTTATTTATTGTAGAGATGAGGTTTTGCCAAGTTGCCCAGGCTGGTCTCGAACCCCTGAATTCAGGCAGTCCTCTCACCTCCACCTCCCAAAGTGCTGGAATTATAGACATGAGCCACCATGTCCAGCGATGTTAGCATTTATAGAGCAATACAAGGTGCCATTAGCCATGCTAGGCTCTTCACATCCATGATAGCATTTTAGAAAGGAGAGATGACAGAGTATAGGTAAATCATCCAAGGTCACATCGCTTGCTAGATGTGATAGTCCCTTATTACATAGTGGGTGCGATATATATTTGTTGAATAGGTAAACTTACAATTTTATATGGAGAGCCCTAGAACCTTAGAGTTTGTACATATTCTAAGGGGTCACATAGCTAGATTCCTATCTATAACACACTCTTTGAAATACCTGGTACCTGCGAGATCACTGACTGCTTCCACAGCAGCCAGTCCACTGGTGGAAGCTGTCATAGGCACCAAGCCCTCCTAGTGTGCAACAGAGATCTGCCTGCTTCCAGCTCCCTCCCCTCGGCAGTGGTCTTGGCATCACCCTTTCCACGTGTGTTTTGTGTATTTGGCAACCACTGATGAGGATCATTCATCTTCGAACACATTCCATTTTGTCTGTTTCTCTCTTGAATTTTGCTTCTTATGGCTAGAGTTGTGGTCTTGGAAAAAATGGTAATGGGTAATACTTTTATAAGCAGAAATAAGGGAGGAATGAACTCCAAGGAAGAATCTCTTGTCAATTTGATATCAGTATATTCAATGCATTTTGTCATATGTTTCCAAATTTATATCTCCAGCTCCCTGAACACCAGATTAATTCACCATCAGCATGTTCATCTGAATGTCTGACAGGCATCTCAAACAGAACTCCTGGTCTTCCTCACTAGACCTCCTCCACCCGCAGTCTTTACCATCTCAGTTCATGGAGGCTCCATCCTGCCAGTTGTCTAAGCCCAAAACTTGCCTTATTCTTCATTCTCCTTCTAACACATCCTTCATCAGGAATCCTATGAAGTCTAACTTCAGCTCATACCCAGAATCCAACAACTTCTTATCACCTTCACTACTTACTACCACCTGGTCCAAGCTACAATCATTCTTTACCGGGATGTTTTTTTATAATTACTGGAATGACCTTTCTGCTTTTATTCCTGCCCTTCATAGTCTGTTTCTACATGGCAGCCAGAGGAGAGATAACTGTGAAAAATGTATGTCAGATCATGACCCTTCTTTGTTCATAACCTTCCCGTTTCTCTCAGTAAGTGCTAAATCCTTAAAATAACCTGTATTTAACACATGATAGAGTGCCCCATCCCCCTCTCTGCCCTCACCTCCAGATTCCCTCCTCTGTGCCCACTCTATTGCAGCCACAGTTGGCTCCCTGCTTGTCCTCAGACATCACAGGCATGCTTCCCCCTCAAGACCTCTGCCTGACTTTCCTCCTCTAGAACCCTCTTTCCTCAGATTCCACCCCCCCCCCCAACATGGCTCATTTTCTCAGTCTGCCCAAGACCTTCTTCTTCACTGAGGTCGATCCTGACCACCCACTTAAGATTGTAGCCCCCCATCTCTTCCAATGCTTCATACCCTGCTTTTTTTCCCCATAGTATTTGCCTCATTCTATTATACTATAAACTATAAAGTATCCTATTCATTGTCAGTTACCCTTAGTAGCAAGTAAGCTCCCCACCGGCAGGGAATGAAGTTGTTTGCTAGCCCCTAACCGTTCTTGTTTTCTGACTATCTAAGGCTCTCCCTATAGAGAGTAATTGTGGAAGTTAAAAGGAAACTAAGTTCCTCTTTTAATTTCCAGAATCTTGTAGTTTCAAATTAATTGTTCCTGTAGTAAAAACTAAGTAGCAGTTTTCCATAGTTAATGGAATTTTCTCTCGCAACTCTAGAAGCTAAATTATTAAATTTTACTACCTGAGCTGGTACTGCTGTTCTAAATTGGCACTCTCTAAAGGGCCCGAAATTCAAAGACCATGCATTATTTGTCATAGCAAAAAAGCAGATAATACGTTCTTCATTCAAAGAAATGAACCAGAAAGCTTTGGGCAGAGATATTTCAGTGGTCACAGTTTCTTTGAATTAAAAAACTTCGAGTCATTTTTCATGTTCTGAATTTATCAGATCTGCTATACCAATGCTGGAAACATTTCACATTCATCTTATGTTAATTTTTACGTGACTCCGATACATTACCATTGAATTGGTGTGTTTTATAAGTTAGAAAGACTAGGATTTTTGGTCTTGTGTCTGGAATGTTACATTCTGGTCAGATATAATCTTCCCAGCATTTCTAGGCCACTATTCTGAATGGGACTCAGCAGTGTGGGGTCCCATTGCAGTTACCCAGAAATCCAACATTTAAAGGCACCCTGTCTTCTTTACATTTAGGTAGAAGCAGGAATGTACTATGATGCTGGGTTTTTTTTTTTTTTGAGAGCATGGAATTCCAAAGATGTTAATTGGTTTTGACTATAGAAATGATGGATGAATTGAAAGCAACCTGAACTCAAAGGAATGTGCTGAGATTTTTGCCCAACACAGCAGACCTAAAATATCCAAATGAAGATGGTCCCTTCAAAGCTCACACCTTTGGAAGAGTCATGTTTCTTTCAGAGATCATTTGGAATTGCCTTTCAAAGTCTGCTGTACATTCTTCTGAATATCCTGTTATAGAATAAGTCTGTGCTTTAAGGGCAGATTTGATTTTTTTAATATAAAACAAAGTAGTATAAAGCTGACTCTAATGAATAAAGCAAGTAAATGTTGGATGATACATGTCTTGGTTTAAAAAGAAAAAAAGTATGCATATCAAGTAATAAGACTTTGCCAGGAGTCACAGGGGCAATGAAGTGGCATGGCTTATACACCATGTTGAAAGACGGTTTTCAGAATCGTTTAAACAATGCACCATCCCTTAAGTATATCTGTAATGGTCTAGGATAACTTAGTTTGAATGAGTAAGTTTTTATCTATGTCTACATATGTGTTTGAATATTTTTGTAGTTACATCTCCTATATCATGTCCAATTTTCAAAGTTGTCAGACTTTGAGACACTCAAGTGACAAAAACTGGCTGCTCCCCCCGAAAATCCAAGTAAACAGCATTGCCATATTGAAACTAAGAGCCTTTGGAAATCTGGGGCTCGAACCTTAAAAATAATTTCCAAAGTTAAAGACAAGGATCTGTGAAAAAGCGTTTCCCACTAGTTCTAGGAGATTCCCACAGAAGAGAGAATTCAAGGAATGTTTTGTACCAGTTTTCTGTTAAAGCCTTTCTCTTTGGTGCTCAACTTGCGATTCTAGAAATTATGGATCCTGATGAGCAATTGGAAACTCTTCATGAAGCACTGAAACTGTTGCCACCTGCTCACTGCGAAACCCTCCGGTACCTCATGGCGCATCTCAAGAGGCAAGTTACAGAGTCCTATGCTTGTATTGCAACTAGGTTTTGAGAATCAGATGAAACAAAAGGCGAAAGAAAGGGCACATGATCTATGGAATGAATAAATACGTGCATAGCTGTATTGTCTTGTGAGGAGTTGCACTTGTTGAGAAGGAATGCTAAAAATACTCTGCACTGCAGTATTGGATGCAGACCTAATTCTGACATAGTGTATTTGCAGGTCCAGTATGTGTTTGCAGATTAGCTAGGAATACCAATGTTTTGCTGAGAACATACATTAATTTTTGTGGAAAGGGAAAGAGCTGTGACTGTGAAGCCACAAGCATATTAAAACAATAGCACAGCAGCTTGCAGGGCAGCTCACTTTCCCTGTCGTCTTGCTCCAAAATAAGCACTTCACACTTGGTGGTGGGATTTTACATTATTGAATTAATGTTGCCAACACTGAAAACAGGCATGATGAGTGATGGAGTAAAGGGAGGAAGGGAAAGTAGAATATCTTAGCTAGTTTGGGTTTAATGTTTTCAAGTGATTGACAGTGATGTAGTTTTCTGCTCTGTCACCCTCAGTCTCTACCAGTTGAAGGAAAGCTTTCAGAATTATATGGCCAAGTTGTAGTGCTTTTAGGGTTTCAATATAAAGCCTATCAGAAACAAAAAATGTAGTATGTCCAGAGGCATGAGTTATCCAGAAATTATATTTTGGTTGTTCACGGATATTTATGTTTTCTCTTTCTATTTTTAAATTTTATTTTATTTTATTTTTGAGTTGGAGTCTCACTCTGTCACCCAGGCTGGAGTACAGTGGTACGCTCACGGCCATCCCAGCATCAAACCACTGGGCTCCAGCAATCCTTTTGCCTCAGCCTTCCAAGTAACCAGAACAGGCGCGTGCTACCACGCCCAGCTAATTTTTTTATTTATTGTAGAGATGCGGTCTTGCCAAATTGCCTGGGTAGTCTCAAACCTGTGGGCTCAGGCAATCCTCTTACCTCGGCCTCCCGAGGTACTGGGATTACAGGCTTGAGCCTCCGCTCCCTGCCACATTTTCTCTTTTTAAAAGCACCATGAGCTAAAAACTTTGTTTAGTGTACTTGCAGTTTTGCATGCAAATCCAAATTTGCCTCATACTTGAATGTAATGAAATGCTCCACATTGAAACAAAGGAGTAACTCTCAAGATTACAGTCTGTTGTTACTGCAATAGTAAAAAGAATGCAAACACTAAACTCCCTGACGGCATTGCTTACCCTGAACCATCTCCTGTTACTATCACTCCTGTTCTCTCACTAGACACTCAGTAAACTGTCCAACTTGCAGAACTGCTTGGGAGGAAACAAGATAGCCAGAGTGGAGGGAGGGTGGAGTAACCAGGGCAACCCAGGCTCTTCTCTACTGTTTGCCAGCATGGGCTTACAACTACCGGCGATGGCCTGTGGGACTGAGCCCCTACATACAGTCCACATTAACCAGACCTGAGCCTCATAACCACAAGTTTAAATTTTTTATTACCATAATTTCCTTTAAGGAAAGTCAGTACTTTACAATCACAGAAATAACCCCGCAGAAGAGTTGGTAAGTGGACACAAACTTAGTGTCTTGTGAATCTTGTTTTGTGTTAGTGACGAACCACCGCTTCCATGAAGTCATTTATTCCCTTACTTGCATTTTTCAGAGTGACCCTCCACGAAAAGGAGAATCTTATGAATGCAGAGAACCTTGGAATTGTCTTTGGCCCAACCCTCATGAGGTCTCCAGAACTAGACGCCATGGCTGCACTGAACGATATACGATATCAAAGACTGGTGGTGGAGCTGCTTATCAAAAATGAAGACATTTTATTTTAAAAGTTTAATTTGAGGGGAAAAGAAATGTTTTACAGATGAAGGAATGTTTTATAGTAATTTAATTGGCTCCTATAGCTGGATTATTTCTTGATTAGTGGTTTGGGCATATAACCAGATTAAAATGAAGGAACTTCCTGTTGTTCTTGTAGCATCGCTCAGCTGTCCTTGTAAAACAGTGAATACACGCTTTCCGGTTCTAGTAATCCTGGGTGTTTTATCATGTCCAGAGAAACTCAAGCTATTGCATGATTAGCCCCTGTTTGGCAAGGAAACCCCATACAAAAGAAACAGCCAACCTGCACCTGCACCGCCTCTGCGTCCTGGGTAGTCTGTGGTTGTAATCCAGCATGTTTCACAGAATAAACCTGTTGTGACTTAGCTTTGGGGGTCGTTGCTTGGTTTCTGATGCTTGTACAAACACAAGCACACAAACTGATGGAGCAGCACCTCCGGCCATTGCTTACCATAGACTATATCATATGCCTACTTTTTGCAAATGTTTTATTTCTGGTTTCTTAGTTCTTCTCTAACATAGTACTTTCTTTCCAGCAAAAACAAAATGTGTTTTCAGATTTGTTACTTTAATAAGTT
This sequence comes from Tarsius wallacei, assembly GCA_963574415.1. Lineage (NCBI taxonomy): Eukaryota > Metazoa > Chordata > Mammalia > Primates > Tarsiidae > Tarsius > Tarsius wallacei. Next base: position 27,733 of record CAUYQG010201237.1, on the reverse strand, counting down.
ATCCATACCAATAAAAAAATGTACAACACAAAGCATTTTCTGTTAAATTATTACTGGTTTTCCGTTGTAATTTTGTATTTTTATCTGGCATGCATTTATTAATTTATTAAATTTGGCTTTTAGAAATCAAAAGTATTGATAGCTTTTTTTTCCTCATGAGTGAGAATATTTGGGAAAATGTGTTTGGCCATTTGTTTAATATTGAGTACTCACCTCTTTTGCTTATTAATAAAATTTGTGTGGCAAGCTCCTAAAGTAATTAAAATTGCTTAGATTTAGAACACCCATTCACTGGATTTGTTTTTCTTCTTGTATTACTCTGGCGGAAATCTAGAATATTTTTCAACTTTTTCAATGGGAGGAGAGGGCAGGAGATTCTCCTAGAACTATCAGAAGAAGAAAGAAGGCTAACTAAAAAGAGTGGATTTTCACCAGGTGCGGTGCTCATGCCTGTAATCCCAGCACTTTGGGAGGTGGAGACGAGAGGATTGCCTGAGCCCACAAGTTTGAGACCTGCCTGGACAACTTGGCGAGATCTTGCCTCTACAATAAACCGAAAAATTAGCCAGGTGTGGTAGCAGGCACCTGTAGTTCCAGCTACTTGGAAGGCTGAGGCGGAAGAATTGCCAGAGCCCAGCAGGTTAAGGCTGCAGTGACCGTGAGTGTCGAACTGCACTCCAGCCTGGGCGACAGAGTTAGATCCAACACCCCAAAAAGAGTGGATTTTCTAAACTTTTGAATTTGTCAGCAGTGTATGGCGTCGATGTGCACTGAGCTGACAGCACTGCCTGGGGTGTGTCCCCGAGCAACCTGGCAGCTAGAGAAGGCTATCTGCAGCTGGATGCCAAGAGCCCAGAGTCTGGGCCTGTTGCTGGCACTGGCCGCCCTTGTGACTTGGAGCAGACGACTCCAGAGCCTGTCTCCATGGCTGTCAAATGAGCACCCTTCTAGAACTAAAGCTCTATCCTGCTGTGAAAGATAAGACAATAATAAAAGACACATGTTCAGACTTCCAAGATTATCTCAAAGATAATGGCAACTGGTGAAAATACTGAGTTTTTTCCTTATTTTTGCCCCTAGGCTATAGTAGGAAGTTGATAGTCTGCTTTTATTAATCTTGATACTGAGAAAGTGGTTTTTCAGAAGATACTTCATCACAGCTCCCTTCTCTACCATAATCTCCCATACAAAATGCCATTACGCTGAACATCGAGTACGTAGATTGAGTACAGAGATTTGTACAACATAGAAATGTTTTTTAAATGGAGGCCACTAAACAGAGAGTGCTTTTGATATGTAAAATACAGCACACTTAATAGAGACAAGCATGTAACGAATACACGTGTATACCCCCAAATCTAAAATTTAAATACATACATACATAGGAACAGGATCTCACTATATTTCCCAGACTGGTCTTAAACCCCTGGCCTCAAGTGATCTTCCTGTCTCGGCCTCCCAAAGTGCTAGGATTACAGGCATGAGCTACAATGCCCCGCCGAAATACAGGAAGTCTGAGAAATCAAACGAATCTGTCCCTGGGTTAAGTACCCTGACTGAACTGCTATATGCTCACTGCTGAAGTCCATTTTCTACAAAGTTTTATTCTTAAAGGAGATATTCAGTTGTAAAGGGATATGCTTTGTTAGAATGAATTCACCATCTTTTTCATAAAAGAAACAGTTTGACTCTGGAGCCGGCACTGACTGGAATGAGCCATGCCAGCAAAGATGCCAACCCTCCCCCACTTCCCAGAGTAAATACGAAGCAGATGTTCAGAGAAAGTTCTGAGCATGTATGTCCTCAGACAAGGCTATTGTGTACCAGCTCTGTGAAGAGTGTGCTTGGTATGTTTTTACACAGATGGATGTGTGGTTAATACCCTCAGGACATGTAGATACAAATAACAGCCACCTTATCTGTGAACATGCTTGGACTATTGGGTGACACTTCCTTGAAATGAGGAAACAATTCCCAGTTGCTCAGGGAGGCTTTTGCTCAATAATTAATCAGACTCTCATAAATACCTTTCTATGATCAGTGGGAGATTTCTTAAGTCACAACCTTTTATGATGAGGCAGAGGTTTCTATTTTTACCACAGTCCAGAGTGGGAGGAGGGACTAGTAAGCCTCTCCTCACCCACAGAGTTGGCAGCCCTGTAGATACTCTTCCCTGAATGGGAAGTGTCTTCTCAAATGTTGGCGTATGGTTTGTAAAGCAATTATTGAGAAATCAAAGATTTTCCCTTCGCCACATTTTGTTTGCTTGTTTTTAAATGCCAATTACACCAACTGACCTGAGGAAGTAGTTCTTCACTGAACTGAGATTTTAAACATTTCTGTGGGTGAAAGAATGAATACTTACCAGAATGTTTCTGATTATTTGATGGGCTCAAATGGAGGGCCTCTGAATAATTTAGGCTCAGGAGTCCGATTATTTTAAACAAAATGTTTAGAGCTTATTGCACAAAAGCTGATTAGATGTTATTGGCAAGCCCACTTAAAAAGCAAAAAGTTTAGGCCAGTAATTCCACACTTTCGGAGGCCAAGGCTGGAGGATTGCTGGAGATCTAGGGGTCCAAAACCAGCGCGGTCAACATAGTGAGACCTTGTCGCTACAAAAAAATCAAAAAATTAGCCGGACATGGTGGTACTCATCTGTAGTCCCAGCTACTCGAGAAGCTGAGGCGGAAGGATCATCTGAGCCCAGGAAGTTGGAGACAGTGAGATTCAACTCCAAAAAATAAAAAGTTTCTTAAAATTCACAGTGGAAAATCAACACCCTAACCTCTTCTCCCAACTATATATTTTAGTCATTGGGAAGTTAGCTTCTCAACAGAATCTTTATTTATTTATTTATTTTATTTTTATTTCTGTGTCAGAGTCTCCCTGTGTCACCCAGGCTGGAGTCCGGTGGCACGCTCACAGCACCACAGCCTCCACCTGCTAGGCTCTGGCGATCCTTCCGCCTCAGCCTTCCAAGTAGTTGGAATTACAGGTGCACACTACCTCACCTGGCTAATTTTTTTGATTTATTGTAGAGACGGGTCTCATCAAGTTGCCCAGGCTGGTCTCGATCCCCTGGGCTCAGGCAATCCTCTTGACTCGGCCTCCCAAAGTGCTGGGATTACAGGTTTGAGCCACCATCCCCGGCCAGAAATCTTTATTTGTATAATTTGGTGTGCCTGTAACAGCTATGTGGTATTCACATTTGTCTATTAGTGTTAAAGGCACTTCCATGAGCTAAAGTTGTGTGTTTTTTACATACATCACCCCCAGCACACCCCCTGGACATCAGGTCTTTTTGACCTCGACCGACTCGCACTGTGGTGGAGTAGAGAAGAAGCGTGAGAAGAGTCTGGTACTGGCAGGGATCTGTCAGCCTCTCTGGTTTTTTTTTTTTTTTTTTTTTGAGTAGACGTCTCACTCCATCACCCAGGCTGGAGAGCAGTGGCATGCTCACGGCCACCCCAGCATCGACCTGCTAGGCTCCAGAAATCCTTCCCACCTCAGCCTTCCAAGTAGCTGGAACTACAGGTGTGCGCTACCAAGCCTGGTTACTTTTTTTATCTTTTTTTTTTTTTTTATTGTAGAGATAAGGTCTCGCCAAGTTGCCTGGGCTGGTCTTGAACCCACAGGCTCAGGCAATCCACTCTCCTCAGCCTCCCACAGTACTGGGATTACAGACTGAGCCACCAGCCTCTCTAATTTTCAGGATCTAATTCTCAATGCAGACCGCATCCCTTAGAGCACCCGTACTAATTTCACACATATATCCTGCCAGGCACTGTGCTAGAACTTGCAACAAGATCAGTTCCAACAGGGTCAGCCTTTACTTGGATTCGTTGTATGTCTTGTTGCCTGGGGCCTTAATGCTAGAAGTCAGCAAAAAGTTACAAGACAGCATGGATGTATTTACCTTTCTCCAGGGAAATGTGAGCTCACAAGTCATGCTCTTACAATTCCATTTGATTCCTTGAAGTTGACATTAAACATTCATTTGACCTACGAGGAAAGGAGATATAGATGAAAATGACTACACACAGACTCTGTGCGAGCCTATGTGGAAGCATCGAAGTCTCACTACTTAGCTGCCTGTCCCTTTGGGTGAGTATTACCCAGAATGGGGCAACACCGTGTGGAAGAGCTCCGGCTTCCTCTGCCATGGACAGGTGAGGCTAGGTGATGATGCCGTCAGCCCCATTGCATCCTGGCACACTCACCTCATTGTGACCAGTCCCATGCACAGTCAGCATTCTGAAACAAGGGATGGTCTCAACCTGACACCTCACTACCTGGCTCAAGAAATAGATTTGGTCGTTGTCCCAGGCTCTTGGCACAGAGTTCCTAAAACCCTTGGAAATTCCTGGGTGATGGAGCATCTTTTGACCACATAAGAGTTTATACTAGCCGGGTTCGGTGGCTCAGCCTGTAATCCCATGCCTTGGGAGGCTGAGGTGAGTGGATTGCCTGAGCCCGCGGGTTCGAGACCCGCCTGGGCAACTTGGCGAGACCTCATCTCTACAATAAATTTAAAAAATTAGCCAGGCGTGGTAGCGCGCGCCTGTATTTCCAGCTACTCGGAAGCCTGAGGCGGAAGGATCGCTGGAGCCCAGTGGGTCGAGGCTGCGGTGGCCGGGAGCGGCCACTGCACTCCAGTCTGGGCGACAGAGTGAGACTCCAACTCAAAAAAAAAAAATGAGGTGACTTAGCAGGCGGGCCTAGATAGCTTCAGAGGTTGGCTGGTCCCAGGAAAGACCAGTGGTTTGGGGGGCTGGAACCAGCCCCACTCACTGACCTCTGGGCAGGGGAGGGAAGGCCTTGAGAGTACGCACTATGAAAACTCTTGAATACTGGATTTGGTGAGCGTATGGAGGTGCTGGGTGGACTCATGCCCCATGAGGACATAGAAACCGCACAAGACATACAAGTATCCAAGTAAAGGCTGACCCTGTTGGAACTGATCTTGTTCCAAGTTCTAGCACAGTGCCTGGCAGGATATATGTGTGAAATTAGTACGGGTGCTCTAAGGGATGCAGGTCTGCAATCAATAAGAATTAGATGCTGAAAATTAGAGAGGCTGGTGGCTCAGTCTGTAATCCTAGCACTTTGGGAGGCTGAGGAGAGTGGATTGCATGAGCCTGTGGGTTCAAGACCAGCCCGAGTTATATTGCTGCTTCCCATACCAGAGACCCTGTGTCTTTTCTATTTTCTGTTCCTGAGTTATATCCTTCATAATAAACTGGATTTCCAGGATTTTCCTAAGTTCTGAGGCTGTGGAAATTCCCGATGTATAGCTTGTCAGAAGTATGAGTGGTTCCCTGGGGCTTGTAACTGGTGTCTGAAGTGAGGGCAGTCCTGTGGGACTGAGTCCTTTATCTTGTAGGTTCCAGCGCTAACTCTAAGTAGATAGTATCCCAATTGAATTGAGTGGCCGGTCATGGTGTTTCACACCTGTCATCCCAATGCTGTGGGAAGCCAAAGCAGGAAGATCGTTTGAGGCCAGGAGCCCAAGACCAGCCTGGTGCACATAGTAAGACCCCCATCTCTACAAAAAAAAAAAAAAAAATTAGGTGTGGTAGTAGTCGTCTGTAATCCTAACTTCTTGGGAGGCTAAAATAGGAGGATCACTTGAGCTTAGGAGGTAGAGGCTTCAGCGAGCTGTGATCACACCAGAGCTAGACCCTGTCTCAAAAAAAAAAAAAAAAGAATTGAATTGTAGGACACCCAGTTGGTGTCTGGTGAGTTGGGAAACTTGGTGATGGTGTGGAAAAACCTACATATTTGGCTTTAGAAGTGTTGTTAGCAAAAACACCCTACTCACCATTTCTCTAAAACAGACTGTGATGATCTTCACATTTCCCAAATAGCAGTGAAGGAAAAAATGAAAGTGACAGTGTTCTCTTGGTTTTATATAATCAAGGAATTAAGTTGTAACTGAAACACCAAATCCTTCAGCAATTTTATTAATGAAGTTTATATTAATACTTCCATCACATATTCAAACATATTGGTTTCAGTGCTGCTCTTCTTCCTTATTAAAGTCATTAGGGCCTCCCAGCAAATACTTAAATAACTTTTTTTTAAGTCAGAGTCTCACTCTGTCCCCTAGACTGGAGTGCAATGTCACGCTCACAGCCACCAGAGCCTCCTGCTGGGCTCAGGCAATCCTTCCACCTCAGTCTTCCAAGGAGCTGGAATTACAGGCACGCGCCACCACACCTGCTAATTTTTTTATTTATTGTAGTGATGAGATCTTGCCATGTTGCCCAGGCTGGTCTCAAACCTCTGGGCTCAGGCAATCCTCTCACCTCTGCCTCCCAAAGTGCTGGGGTTACAGGCATGAGCCACCACGCCCAGCCACTTAAATAATTTTTTGAAATACTTTTTTGTAGAGACAGGGTCTCACTATTTTGCCCAGGCTGATCTCAAACCCCTGGCAATTCTCTCACCTTAGTCTCCCAAAGCACTGGGATTATAGGCATGAGTCACTTTACCCAATTTTTAAAGTATTTCTATTTCACTAGTCCTGTATATATCATACTGGGATATTGACTCAATTGATACTTATACATATTTAAGCCAAATCAAGAGAGAGCTAAAAAAAAAATTTATGAGCCGGGCTCGGTGGCTCAGCCTGTAATCACGCGCCTTGGGAGGCTGAGGTGAGTGGATTGCCTGAGCCCACGGGTTCGAGACCCGCCTGGGCAACTTGGCGAGACCTCATCTCTACAATAAATCAAAAATCAGCTGGGCGTAGTGGCGCGCGCCTGTAGTTCCAGCTACTAGGAAGGCTGAGGCGGAAGGATCGCCGGAGCCCAGCAGGTCGAGGCTGTGGGACTCCGACTCAAAAAAAAAAAAAAAATTTATGATTCATCACCACATATTATAAGGACTGATTTAAGAGTTATATTGTTCTCTACTGAAGAGATTATATTTTCATACATTCTTCCAATCATAACATATTTCACAATGTAAACATTTGCCTTTATTGCTTATTCAACCCAATGGCATAGAACACCACTGAGAGATGTAAGTACCATGTAGCTGTCCTAGTCTCGGGAGCTCTGGTGAACTCTTTGGAAGTACTGGGGGTTTATTGTTTGTTAGATGTACTCACAATTATACTGTAACACGTGAAGCTAGAAATCTTAGGATCATCTTTTCTAGTTCTTTTTTTTTTAGTCAAATTCTCACTCTGTCACCCAGGATGGAGGGCAATGGCATGATCATAGCTCACTGCAGCCTCGACCTCTTGGACCCAGGCAATCTTTCTGCCTCAGCCTCCGGAGTAGCTGAACTGTAGGCACACCAGGCTAATTTTTTTTATTTTTGTAGAGATGAGATCTCGCTATGTTACCTAAGCTGGTCTTGAACTCCTGGGCTCAAGCAGTCCTCCTGCCTCAGCCTTGTAAAACCTGGGATTACGGGTGTGAGCCACCACATCCGGCTCTTTTCTAGTTCTGAAGCATAACCACTTAACTGCACATGCCACTATGGTAAGACACAAAAAGCAGAGGCAGTAATGTTTTAGAGACTAAAATGACTCAGTGGGAAAAATTGGTAAAAATGACCTTCTAGAAGTAAAGTGTCATAAACTCAGAATGTTTCTTAAAACATAAAAGTCTTTTGGTTGCCATCGTATCAAACTTAGAATCTTAGACCGGTTGGTTTCCCCCAGTGTGTGCATGGGAACAACTTGGGCACAATCCTAGGCTTGTACTTGCAGAAAACCAAGTCCTGGCCTAACCTCATAGGCCTCTTCATATGAGGAACATTTCCCTAAAACAGTTTTTATTCTTACCAAAAAAATACATAACAGGAATAATTTGTTCAAGGTTTTAAAAAGTTATATCCAAAGTTATGTGAGAAGGAGATGATATGGGCATATAAAAAGGTTAAGTTCAGCTGCATCAGCGCCAGCATTTCTGTCCCAGGAGTCTAGAAACTGAAGAAGCCATTGGTCAGCACTAGGAGAAAAAGGAAATTGCAGTCATAAATTTAAGGGATCTAGGCCCTCAACCTGTTTGTTAGTGGTCTGCTTGTCCGACTCTACCCTGCTTCAGCTCAGTGCAATTGTTTTCAAAGTTTAGCACCTTTTAGAATCACCTTAAGAACTTGCTCGTTTGCTGGGCCCCACCTCCAGAATTTCTGAATTAGGAGGTCCAGGGTGGGGCCAAGGATTTGCATTTCAAACATGTTCCCTATCATGCAGATGCTACTGGTCCCAGGATCACACTTTGGGAAGCACTCCCCCAGTGTGTCTTGACCCTGGTAGTACATTAGAACCACTCAAGCCCCACCAGTCACAATGGTTTAAGCCTGTAATCCTAGCACTTTGGGAGGCTGAAGTGAGAGGACTGCCTGAGCCCAGGTGTTCAAGACCAGCCTGGGCAGCTTGGCAAGACCTCGTCTCTACAATGAATCAAAAAATTAGCCGGGCGTGGTGGCGTGCTCCTGTAGTTCCAGCCACTTGGAAGACTGAGGCAGAAGGATCACCTGAGTCCAGCAGACCGAGCCTGTAGTGGCCGTGAGCATGCCACTGCATTCCAGTCTGGGCAACAGAGTGAGACTCCAACTTAAAAAAAAAAAAAAAGAACCACCCGAGTACCCACTGCTGGCCAACTTAATCAAACGCTCTGTGGACATGGCCTGAACAGACAGCTCCCCAGGTGATTCTAATGGGTCCCTGTTGTGCTAAGTTCAGCTTTATTTCCCATTAGTGTGTTAAAATGTGCTGGGATTTGTTTTCAACAGGTATGGCCAGACAGAAGACACAGAAATGACTGTCATGAAGGAAGTTCATACTTTCAGACCCTAGAAATAGGAGGCATGGCGCAGCATGCAGGGCCACAAGGGGAAGGGGAAGGACCCAAGTTGATCAGGAGGTAGAAACAGGAAGGCAGAGCCTGGCCCAGAGACTTCCTTAGGGTCTCCAGGGAAGGAATGGAGGAAGCAGGGCAGGTACCTGAGTAATTTTAGGATTGACCAGTTGGAATAATTTCTGTGGGCCCTGGGCTATCAGGGTGATCTCCAGTTGTTGGATACCTGGCCCTGGGAGGAATAGGGTAGGAAGAATATTGTCTGGGTATGTGAGAGTTTCATAAAGAAGACCTTTGGGTATAGACTCTGGATTAGTTCGTTTGTATATCAAAGACGCCCTCAAAGGAGAGTCCTTTGCTCTCCCTAGGAATTAGCCACCCCAGGTAGGGTCTTTGTTTCCAGGGTCAGGATCCCAAATGCCAGAGCATCAAGAATACAGAAAATAAGAAAATAAAGTCAAGAGAGTTGGCTGCTTCCTTCAAAGTCACCTCCCAGTTTCTGACCTAAGTCTGACTCTGTCCTCAAGCCTTTCTTTTCTTATTTAAATTGTATCCTATGTTGTGTGACTTAACCCAAATTAGATGTTATCTCAGAAATATAATTATATTATATTATCAAATTTCATAAAGATCACACATTACAGAGAAAACAAATCAGATAAACAACTACTTATAAACTAAAATACCTAATTAGGAAGACCAGGACGTTTTCCTAGAAACTCCTGAAAGTCATTTTTTTATGCAACAGGAACTAAACTCAAGGACCTTGATACCTTAGTAGGTGGTTCATGTTAGAAGTGTCAGGTAACTTCGAGAAGGATTCTGTATTTCCCAGACTGCACTTGATGAAAACAGCATTCTACAAAATGTGAGAGATGTGAATTGTTCTGACAACTACAGTCTCCATCAACCTAACGCATCTATAAGACCTAAGAACTAAGACCACCTGTGTCATCCTGACTTGTTTATTCCAGGAATACTTGGCCTAAGAAGATAAACCAATAATTTAACTTTTGCTTCAGAGACTTCCTGAATACCAATTTACCTGAGCACACAGCTTGCTTATCAAACAATAACTTACCTGTCAAAACTTCCTTCAAGACCCTGCTAGGTTTGCTAGTCTTTACTACATATACTGTCTTTTTTTTTTCTTTTGAGTTGGAGTCTCACTCTGTCGCCTAGACTGGAGTGCGGTGGCTGCTCTCGACCACCGCAGCCTCGACCTGCTGGGCTCCGGCGATCCTTCCGCCTCAGCCTTCCAAGTAGCTGGAACTAGAGGTGCGCGCTACCACGCCCGGCTGATTTTTTGATTTATTGTAGAGATGAGGTCTTGCCAAGTTGCCCAGGTGGGTCTCGAACCCGCGGGCCCAGGCAATCCACTCACCTCTGCCTCCCAAGGCGCAGGATTACAGGCTGAGCCACCGAGCCCGGCTCATATACTGTCTTTAACACATCTTAACCTAACTTGAGTGTAGAGCCTCAAAACTCTGCAAAATCTTCCTCTGACTTCCCTATCCTGGAATATCACTTAGAGACTGTGATTCTCTCCCTAGCTTCCTTGAGTTCTATTAATTTCACTTTGCTTTATCAGCAGGTGGTCTGGAAATGTATTGGGTAGTTAAACAGGTATTCCAAGAGCAAAGAGGCCTACAGTCACATAAGTTTGGGAAATATTACATACCAATTTCACCTTTATGAAAATGGTAATCATGTTAGTATAATAAAGCTTCTGAAAGTTCTACATTTTTTAAAAAATAGAAGATTTGGCTGGGCATGGTGGCCCATGTCTGTAATATTAGTTCTTTGGGAGGCTGAGGCAGGAGAATCATTTGAGACAAGCCTGGGCAATATAGTAAGATTCTGTCTCTAAAAAAAATTTAAAAATTACTTGGGCATGGTGACACATGCCTGTAGTCCCAGCTACTCGGGAGGCTGAAGACAGAAGATTGCTTGAGCCCAGGAGTTTGAGGCAACAGTGAGCTATGATGGTGCCACTGCACACTTCAGCCTGGATGACAGAGCAAGACCTTGGCTCAAAAAAAAAAAATGGAGATTAAACAAACAGGCAACTTGTGCACGGAAAACTTGTTATTTCTGCAAACTTACTAACTAAAAACATTTTTCCCCTTTTTAATTTTTATTGTTTAGTTGGAGTCTCACTCCGTTGCCCAGGCTAGAGTGCAGTGGCACGCTCCCGGCCACCCCAGCATCGACCCGCTGGGCTCCGGCAATCCTTCTGCCTCAGCCTTCCAAGTAGCCGGAACTATAGGTGCGCACTACCATGCCCAGCTAAGTTTTGATTTATTGTAGAGACGAGGGCCCACCAAGTTGCCCGGGCTGGTCTCAAACCCGCAGGCTCAGGCAATCCACTCACCTTGGCCTCCAAAGTGCTGGGATTACAGGCTGAGTCACCGAGCCCGGCCCATTTTTACCCCTTAGCATCAGTTTTTAAAACATGGATGTAGGTCAAAGGATTAATGGTTCATGAGAAATTAAGGATACTGACATCCTGAAGTTAATGGTGAATGACAAGACACTCGGGCCTCCCCACACTGGAAGTGTCCCCATTCCACCAGTAGAACCTCTGGGCTGGGCCAGCCGCCTCATGCAGGGGAGTTTCCACATCTTAAGGAGTGCGAGATTACTGGACTCCACCAGTCTGTCTCCAGAGGCCTTTCACCAAGCAAGTCATGTCAAGCAAGGCATCCATTCACACAGTCAGAGGTAAGAGAAGCCAGGACATCTTCTTGTGAGGGATCTTTTTTTTTTTGAGTTGGAATCTCACTCTGTCACCCAGGCTGGAGTGCAGTGGCAAGCTCACAGCCACTGCAGCCTCGATCTGTTGGGCTCAAGCAATCCTTCCACCTCAGTCTTCCAAGTAGGTGGAACTACAGGCGTGTGCCACCATGCCCAGCTAATTTTTTTATTTATTATAAAGAGGTCTCACTATGTTGCCCAGGCTGGTCTCAAAGCCCTGGACTCAGGCAATCTTCTCACCTCTGCCTCCTAAAGTGTTGGGATTACAGGCATGAGCCACCATGCCAGGTTTGTGCGGTATCTTTGAGGCCACTTGGTCAGCCTGCACACTGCCCAGAACCAGTGCTCTGTGAACGCCCACCAGATAACCGTTCCTATTCCTGATGGTGACACCAGGAAATCGGAGGAAATCCCCACGTAGTACCTTCACAGTCTCTTAGGACAGCTAAACTTCTTGTTGTTTCCACTCTGGAAACCCGCCAGTTTTGTCCCAGGTCTAAGAGAAGAAATGAATAAATGATCAGATATTTCTACGACCCAATGCATTGTCTGTGAAACAGGTGGCCAAGCAAAGAGGATGCTTGGCCTCATAAAATCAAGTTTATTCCAATTGCCAGTGAGCATTTTGCTAGTGTCTTCCTTTAGTATGTCCTCATTCAGAATGAATCACTATTAATACTAATTGCAGTGATTCAAAGGAAACATCTGTGGAGACAGGTTTGAATCCTTACAGGCTGGTTGGGTATAACAAGATAGAACAGAGTTGCCAAAGGGAAGAAGCAATATCGGTCACTTGCAAAGGAGGGAGGCAAGGAGGGAGGGAGAAGAAAGGAAGGGGAATGTAAAAGATAGGCATTACCTCGACATGTTCAGGCTAGTCCTGGGACACCGATTCTGTCTCTCTCCCTCTTTCTCCCTCTCCCCCTCCCCCTCCACGTTCTTATTACTCTGGCTTGCTGCTAGTTTCTCAGATTGTATAGCTATCCATCTGCAAGGGAAGCCAGAGTTTTTCACTCTGCAAAACCCATGCTGTTCCAGGTCTGCTGAACTGAACACAGATTATAGCCAAGTCACTTTTCCTGCCTATATCCCATGAACCACTGTTTTTTCTTCTTGTTCCAACTCTGTGATGGGAAGAAGCAAAGGGCTTGGTGAAAGGTCACTCTGAGGGAAATTGAGGACTTTGCACAAGGAATAGATGCCCAGTACCCCTGCATCACTCTGTAGAGGGTTGTCAAGGAGAGGCCTGGCCCAGTTCAGGTTTATCCTAAAATGCAGAGAAGCTCAGTCTGCCAGGAAGTGCCTCCCCCTCCCTCACTCTATACCTGCCCAAATGCAAGAAAAAGTAAGGAAAAAAATCCCTGTGATCCATTAGCAAAACGGGTGGTTCCTTTCTTCCTGGTATGTTTTCCTCATATCAAAAGCCTGACATAATCAAAGACAAATCCAAAGAGCAAATTACTAACTTAATTCTCAGAGTGCCCAAGGCATTCCACAGTGTTGTGGGAAAAGACTTTAGGCTTGGAATGTAAAAACAAGGCTTGCCAATGATAAAAATGACATTTCAGGAGAGATGACAAGAATGCTAGTCAGCCAAGGGCTGGGGTCCCTGAAACATCAGAATTGAGGGCTTGTGCCGGGCTCGGTGGCTCAGCCTGTAATCCCGCGCCTTGGGAGGCTAAAGTGAGCGGATTGCCTGAGCCCGCGGGTTCCAGACCCGCCTGGGCAACTTGGCGAGACCTCATCTCTACAATAAAAAAATCAAAAAAGTAGCGAGGCACGGTAGTGCATGCCTGTCGTTCCAGCTACTTGGAAGGCTGAGGCGGAAGGATTGCCTGAGCCCAGCAGGCCAAGCTTGCGGTGGCCGGGAGTGGCCACTGCACTCCAGTCTGGGCGACAGAGTGAGACTCCAACTCAAAAAAAAAAAAAGAATTGAGGGCTTGCTTTTATCCTGCAAGCCTTGCAAAGTTTTCCTTGGGGGCAGTGGAGGAGGGTGACTACAGGGATGACGGACCTCTGGCCACTCCCTTAGGAAAGAAAGACCTCAGAGGAGACCGGGAGCACTCAGAGTAGCAGGACCATAGACAAAAAGTAACAAATGCTGGTAAGGAAGCAGAAAATGGGAAAGACTCATACACTGTGGGTAGGAATATAAAGCAGTACAGCTTTATGGAAAACAGTGTATAGGTTCCTTAAAAAACTAAAGCTAGAGCTGCCATATGATCCAGCAGTCCCACTGCTAGGTACACATCCAAAGGAAATGAAATCAGCATGTCGAAGACACTTGGGTGTTTATCACAGCACTAGTCACAATAACCAAGATATGGAATCAACCTAAGTATCTATCAACAGTTGAAAGGGAAAACACAAAGCTGACCGGGTGTGGTGGCTCAAACCTGTAATCCCAGTACCTTGGTAGGCTGAGGTGAGAGAATTGCCTGAGCCCAGGGGTTCGAGACCAGCCTGGGCAACTCGGCGAGACCTTGACTCTACAATAAATTTAAAAATTAGCTGAGCGTGGTGGTGCATGACTATAGTTCCAGCTACTTGGAAGGCTGAGATGGAAGGATCACCTGAGTCCAGCAGGTTGAGGCTGCGATGGCCATGAGCTTGCCACTGCACTCCAGCCTGGGCGACATAGTGAGAATCTAACTCAAAAAAAAAAAAAAAAATACAAAGCTGTACATATATACAATGCAGTATTATTCAGCCATAAGAAAAGAATGAAGTCGTTATCTGCAGCAACATGGATAGAACTGGAGGTCATTATGTTAAATGAAACAAGTTAGGCATAGAAAAACAAATATCACATGTTCTCACTCATATGTGGAAGCTAAAAAGAAAAGTTGATCTCATGGAGTTAGAAAATAGGCATGGGGGGTCACACCTGTAATCCCAGCACTTTGGAAGGCTGAGGTGGGAGGATTGCTTGAGGTCAGAAGTTCAAGAGGTCAAAAGTAGAATGGTGATTACCAGAGGCTGGGAAGGGAAGGGTGGGGGAATGAAGGGAAGGTTAATGGATATAAAAATACAGTTAGATACAGTAAGTTCTAGTATTTGATAGTACAGCTGGGAAATTATAGTTAATAATGTATTGTCAATTTCAAAATAGCTAGAGGAGAATGATAATGTCTCCTACACAAAGAAAAGATAAATGTTTGAGGTGATAGATATCCCAGTCACCCTGGTTTGATCATTATACATTGTATACAAAATATCGACATGTGCCCCATAAATATATACAACTGTTATGTATCAATTTAAAAAGAATCCCTGGAATTCCTCAGGAAGGGAAATGGCCTTCTCAAAGGCCAGCCATTCCAAAAGGCTATTTGAAAATGGTACCGAGAACACACATTAAAAAAAAGTACTTGTTCTGAAAGATCAAAGGGGAAGATGACACAAACTCCATGAAGGGGTCATGATGTCTGTTCAAGGGAAGGAAACACTACGGATCTCGTTATACCTTGGGTTTTTAACTGCATGCAGGACTTACTGTTCTCATAATTACCAAGGGGCTGGTGTGCTGATCAGCAGCACAAAACTGTTTCAAATTCCATCCACTCATCTCAGTGCTGAAACCCCTTGGTAGCCACAGGGGTCTTGCATTTCCACAGGGCAATGGCTTGACAAGAGAGTCTCCTGCTTCTCAATGGAAGAGAAGAAGAGCTGATCCCCTGCCCCGGGTTAGAAGGGTCTCCAGGAATGTTCCTTAGGGACTAAAACAGAACCCTCAGCCAGCAATCCCAAAGCCCTTGAAGCACCCTGCCGCGGTGGGTGGTATCATCTGGGCCCCATGTGTTTGCTGAGACGGGCTGAAGAGCCCAGGCTTACAAATGGGTGGGTGACCTGGCAGGGATGCATGGTCACAGTGGAATCTGGTTGCCATGGGGATGCGCGAGGTTTTCTACTCAAGCTGTTTGAGAGGCAAATTTTCCACTGTGTGTATGTCAGCATACTGCAGCATCTTTCGTTTTAAAATTCCTTTTCTTTTTCAAATAGCATCCAGGGTGGGCTCCTACATTAAAAGGAAAATTCTAAACGGTAATTTCCCAGGAAACAGCGCTGGAGGGCAGGCAGGGTTCAGCCTCTGTTTAGGGACGATGAGTATTGAAAACAGAGGGCAGGGCTACTTCTCTAGAAGCACCTAGGTCTGCCTGAGAAGTTAGGGCCATCTCTGTGATGTTGGGACCGGCCCAACGGTAGTAGAAGCTCCACGGATAGACCCAGCAGAGCGTTTTCCCCTCTTTCTTCAATCTTCGACAAGGAAAGTTTACCTTGTTTTCTATCTTTCCTGCTATTCAGTTAAAGACTCCACAGCCCTGACCTCTCTTTCCTCTCTCTCAGCATGCAGGAACCAATTTTTGAGACCCTGTGGACATTTTTATTTGTTCGTTTTGGTGTGTGGTAAAATATACATCACATAAAAATTACCATTGTAACCATTTTTAAGTGCACAATTCAGTGGCATTAATTATATTCACAATGTTATGCAATCATCATCACCTCATCTCCAGAACTTTTTCATCATGACAAATAGAAACTGTATCTATTAAACAATAACTCTCTATTCCCAGTCTTTTCCTAGCCCCTGGTAACCACTATTCTACTTTCTGTCTCTGTGAATTTGCCTCCTCCAGGTACCTAAGTGGAATCATACAATATTTGTCCTTTTGTGTCTGGCTTATTTCACTTAGCATAATGTGTTCAAGGTTTACTCATGTCACAGGATGTATCGATATGTCACTCCTTTTTAAGACTGAATAATATTCCACTGTGTAGACATGCCACTTTTGTTTATCCATTCAACAAATGGCGGATAGGCTTTTGGCTTTTGTGAATAGTGCTGCTACCATTAACTTTTTGAGGAACCACCAAACTGTTTTTCACAGCAAGCCCCTGAGGACTGGCGATCAGTGTTTCCTGGAGCAGATGAGGACTGTTTTCCAATGGTGTTTGGCAGTGAGCACAATTGCATCTATTCCTAAATTCTCTCAGACTCACTCATCTATTTTTCTCTGAGCATTTCTGCATGTCTTCTTAGTTCAATATTCTCCTGTTCATATATATCTGGGGCATTACTGAATTGATTGATAATCTATTGGTTGACGGATAGGCCAAAACCAGCAAAAAGGTAGAGTGGGGCAAAGATCCCTCTGGCTTGCCAGACCCCCCTGAGCCACCTTGGAGATCCAGCAATACTGGCTTCTACTATTCATTCATGGGGACTCCCCCAACCCCTACATCTGTCTCCCCACCTTCCATCCTCAGGACCAGCAGAAACTTACCCAGACCGCACAATCCTTCACTGGGCTGCTTCTCCTCAGAACTTCCAGGGCATTGGTCGTCTTTAATGGCTTGATTTTGTGTTTTCACTGTTATTTCTAATGGTTTGCCTTCTTGAGGGCAGCAAGCCCCTCTGCCTCCTACACCGAATGAATAGTATGGGATGTAAGACTAAGTTTATATAAGAACTTGGTAATTAGGTGCATACTGGTTCATGACCCTGGACGTAGACTTGGACAAATACTGCCTGAAGTCCCTGAAATAAAGGAGGCCTGTGGGTTAAAGCAGCAGCCGTTTCTAGACATGGAGGCTACAAGAGTCCTCCGCCACATTTTGCTTCTTTCTTTTTTTTTTTGAGTTGAACTCTCACTCTGTCACCCAGACTGGAGTGCAGTGGCACGCTCCCGGCCACTGCAGCCTCAACCTGCTGGGCTCCAGCGATCCTTCCACCTCAGCCTTCCAAATAGCTGGAACTACAGATGCGCGCTACCACTCCTGGCTAATTTTTTTTTTTTGATTTGTTGTAGAGATGAGGTCTTGCCAAGTTGCCCAGGCGGGTCTCAAACCTGTGGGCTCAGGCAATCCACTCACCTCAGCCTCCCAAAGCACGGGATTACAGGCTGAGCCACTGAGCGGTGCTTTTTTCTTTTTAATATTCTTCCCATGAAATATAACATATATTCAAAGAAATACATGTAATTGAACCGTGTAATGAATAATTATAAAGCAAGCATCCTTGTTGCCACCACCCAGATTAAGGCGAACACTGCCGGGCCCCTGGGAACCCCTGTTCACCCTGGGAAATCCAGCCAATGCTGACTCCCTCCCTTACCCCTGGGGTAGCCCTATCTCAAATTTTATGATTTTTTTTCTTTATTGTTTACACTTTTGTATGCATCCCTAAAAAATATGGTTTTGTTTTACTTGTTTTTGAACTGTGCATGAATGAAATAATGCCGTATATATTCTTTTTGGATTTTTCCTTGTTCACTTAGCTTTCTGTTTGTGGGCTATGTCTGTGTTATGCACCCTGCTGTAATTATTCATCTTGATAGATAGCATTCCACTGAACAAATATAGCTCAATTTATTTAGGGCACATATGCTTTTTTTTTTTTTTTTTTTTTAGTGGGAGTCTCACTCTGTCACCCAGGCTGGAGTGCAGTGGCATGCTCACAGTCACCCCAGCGTTGACCTGCTGGGCTCCGGTGATCCTTCTACCTCAGTCTTCCAGGTAGCTGGAACTACAGGCATGTGCTACCACACCTGGCTATTTTTTGATTTTTCTTGTAGAGACGAGGTCTTGCCAAGTTGCCTGGGCTGATCTTGAACCCGCGGGCTCAGGCAATCCACTCACCTCGGCCTCCCAAAGTGCTGGGATTACAGGCTGAGTCACTGAGCTTGGCCTGCTATAACGGTTGATGGGCATTGTGTCGTTTCCAGTTTGGGGCAATTAGGAAAAACACTCCCATGATCATCCTTACACATCTCCACAAGCACAGCGTGCGCCTTGGAGGGGATCGCTGGGTCATCATGTCTGTGTATCTTCATCTTTACTGGATAATGAATGTTGGCCTGTTCTAAACAGTTGTGTCATTCTCAGTACTTGCTGCCCTCCTGCTCTCCAACGCTGGAGAAAGCTCTGCAAATCCATAAACATGGAAGGCCGCCAGTCTATTCTACTGGATTTAAAAATATTCATCAACCATGTCCTTGACCTTGGTGACCCCCACACTCAGGGACTCTTGGAGGTCTGTCCACAGGAGCTCCTGCCCCAGTTTCAGGGTGAGTGTGGTGGGAGAGACACCAGGAGGATGAGAAATTGCAGCTGGGCAGAAAGGCCCTGGGCATGTGGCAATCACCCTGGAGCTGTAAATGGGACAGTCCCAGCCAGCTACAGACCCGCCAACCAGTTGTAAAGCCCACATCAAAGGCTCAGGATGCCGCTGGCTGGGAGGTTTAATGGAGCCCAGGTGTAACCTGAAAACTCGCTCTCTTCTCCCTGCTGAGCTGCCCCCTAACCCCATCCTAGTCTTGGCAGCCTCAGCACGATCAGGGCTGTAGGGTTGGAGTTGTGCTCAGCCTTGCTAGCTAGGAACACTCACTGGGGCTTGGCGTCTGGGACCTGCCCTGGGGACAGAGCAAAGATGCTGCACTGGACCAACTCCTGTACTAGAATCAAGGGATTGAGTGTGTGAGCAAAAAAATAGAAAGTTCATCCGTGCCTTCTCTTTAAGAAAAAAAAAAAGCCACCTTCTCATTACGACTTGCAAGCAAAGAGGTTAAGTATGAAGAACACAAACAAAATCACTTAAAATTCTGCCATCCAGAAACAACCATCACAAACATTTATTTCATCAATGTCATTCTATACATCTCTCAGTACAAATAGACAGATGGAAGGAAGAAAGGAAGGAAGGATGGATGGATGGATGGATGGATGGATGGATGGATAGATGGGTGACTAGATGGCTGAGGAGACAAATGCATGGATGAATAGATGCGCACACAGATTATAGATATAATTCTAGAAACACTCCTACTCTACATGTTATTTTATTTTATTTTTTTATTTTTTTGAGTTGGAGTCTCACTCTGTCGCCCAGACTGGAGTGCAGTGGCCGCTCCCGGCCACTGCAGCCTTGACCCACTGGGCTCCGGCAATCCTTCCACCTCAGCCTTCTGAGTAGCCGGAATTACAGGCATGCGCTACCATGCCCAGCTGATTTTTTGATTTATTGTAGAGATGAGGTCTCACCAAGTTGCCCAGGCGGGTCTCGAACCCGCGGGCTCAGGTAATCCACTCACCTCAGCCTCCCAAAGCGCAGGATTACAGGCTGAGCCACCGAGCCTGGCTTCTACATGTTATTTTAAAGTGAAAATGCATTTCTTCCCTTTAAGAACTAATATTTTCGGCTTTCTTCCTCTAACTACAGGAATAGACATTCTTAATGCAGAAACCTGGAGATTACAGAACACAAAGAAAATAATGAATTTATATTCCACCACCAGAAGGTTACTCAACATATTTGCATACGTTATATATAGGTATGTTATGGACTGAACTGTGTTCACCCAAAATTCATATGTTGAAGCCCAGTCCTCAATATGACTTTATTTGGAGAAAGGTCCTTAAAGGAAATAATTAAGGTTAAGAGAGGTTATAAGGGCCCTAATCCAATAGGACTGGTGTCCTCATAAGAAAAGCAAGAAACACTAGATCTCATTCTCTCTCTCTCTCTGTGTGCACAGAGAAAAGGTCATGTGAGGACACAGCAAGAAGGTGGCTGTCTGCAAGCCAGGAAGAGAGGCCTCACCAGAAACTGACCCTGGTGGCACTCTGATCTTGGACTTCCAGCCTTTGGGACTGTGAGAAAATAAATGTCTGTTGTTTAAGTCACCCAGTCTGTAGTATTTTATAGCAGCCCTAAATGATTAATACAAAATGCACGACAATTGTATGTCTTGATCAAAATAGCATAGCATACACCAGCTCCATGGTCCCTTTTTAGGTCTTTATAATGCCCGGTGGCCAAGGACTCCCTGGTGATGCTGGCCTCCGGGCACTAGGCTGGGTCTTCTCAAAAGGACAACAGCAGTCCCGCAGGCCTCCCCATCCCCTCACCAGTCGGGGCTCAGTAATAACCGAAATGCATGCTGCCTAATAGCAAGCCAAAAGAAGCAGTAGGCCTCACTGCCAAATGGTAGGCGGCAACATTTTGCTTCTCAGCTTGGCCACAAACCAAAGTGTACACGTGAAGCAAAACAAAGCCAAAGCTGACCATTCTTATGGGGAAAAGCAGAATAAAAATCTGCATAGCTCAATATGCAGAAAAGAACAATTTTTATATAGTAACTAATACTATAACTAGAATGTTATCATTAGGGCAATACTACATCAATGGTCCTCGACTAGGCTGGGCCTTCCTGACAGTATCTGGTGCTCAACAGACTCACAGGTCACAGCCATTCCAGGCTGAAAACATGGCAATTCCACCTGAGGGTTCTGACCAGGCCCTGGGCTTGGTTTGTTCGGGCTTGCCCTTCTCTGTCTCAGATAGGAGTCATCCAAGTCTTCCTCCTTGGATATACTTAGAGGAGTGGCTGGAGGATGGATGCTTTCCATCATGTTCTAACCTGAGCAGGATAGAGGAGGAGGAAGGCATGGAGCTCCTGTGGGAAACATCTTCAGGACACTGGGAAAGGCTCTTTGGGAAAGAGAATAAAGGTATCCCTGGGAATGTCCAGGTTCCTGGTTGGGACACACACCCTTAAAGAATATTCACTAACTGGTTGTTAAAGGCTCGCCTCCCAAGGAGTCTCTCAGTGTATCTGCATCTCAAAGTGAAGATCAGGGACTCAGAGGCTAGCCTGGGTGACAGTCTACCTGGGCTACTACCCGGGCCAGATGGGACAGCCTCTTGTGTGGTTCCTAAAAAGCGCAGTATGAGCCAAGAGTTAAGACCAAGTAATTTGTCTCTGTAGCTACAAGGCTTTGAACCAAATTTTTAAACCAAACCATTTAGCTTTCACTCACCCACTGGCACCCCCCCCAAGAAAACCATTTAGGAAATAGATACAATAAATAAAATATCCCTAGAGCCAGCTCTTAGGGGAGTTCCTTCTCCCCTATGGAGTAAGCTGGCCTCTGAGCTCGCACCACCCTCTCCATTGCAGACTCAGGGCCCAGAAGGAGGCTGA
Source organism: Tarsius wallacei (assembly GCA_963574415.1). Lineage (NCBI taxonomy): Eukaryota > Metazoa > Chordata > Mammalia > Primates > Tarsiidae > Tarsius > Tarsius wallacei. The sequence continues at coordinate 6,168 of CAUYQG010201237.1, read as the reverse complement.
ACATATTGTCCAGACCCCAGGCTTTTGTGAAAGACCTTAATAAGGATTTGGAAAGCTGGATCCAAAGCCTTCTAACTTCTTCCCCATGCTACAGAGGAGAAAGGCTCTGTAGATATAGGTGTAAGAGCTGAGGAGGGCTTGTGTCCACTGTCTCTATTCCCCTACCTCATTCCTCATCCATTCCAATCTTCCTGGTGTCCCTTCTTATCCAAGACCCTCATGGGATCCCTACACCCAGTTCACCCCCCCACTGCATGTCCTCCCCAGAACCCCTCCCTAGCCTCAAAATATCTCCAACTCCTGACCTTAGAACTGCCCCACGAGCCATCCCTCAGTAATCTAACTCTGTGAGAGGATGGAGCTGTTCACATAGTACCATTCCCAGGCTACAGAACTGCATTTCAATGGAGTCCTTCTGAAAGCAATGTTGCATTCAAAAAAAAAAAAAAAAATCATGGCTCCCACCAGAAGCTGCATGCCCCAGCCTGGTTGGTGGGGCTCTGCTGAGGAATGCAGGCTGTGAGGACCCTCAGATGACACCTCATAAGGGACCACCCATCCCCTGTATGCCTAAAACCAGCCTGACTTGCCAGTAGTAGGCGGAAGGGGATCAAAGAGAGAGGGTACCTCTGCATTCTTGCTCCAGGCTCTGCTCTGTGGGGGCGCAGAGCAAGCTCGCTCCTTTCAGCCCAGCCGCAGCACCAGCTGGTGAGCTTTCTAGATCCTTCTCTATCCCCCATGCCACCTCCTCCTCTCACCTAAAATGGGAGGAGAGAGGGGGAGGAAACACTGCCTTTTCCTCCTGCGCTGAATTTATCTCAGCTCAGACCGGCTGCGGAAGCTGGGGAGAAGATAAACAAAGTCTTGTTATAATTTTTCAAAAATCTCCCAGTGTTCTGCAGCCCACTCGGTTTTCTTTCTACCTTGTTGGGGGCGGAATGCTGCCTGGTTTCTGCTGCTCTATCCTGCATCTGAAGGACGGCCTCCTTGCTTGAGGAGACTCTGCTCCTCCCCGGGTGAGCCTCGGCCTAGCTGAAGCTTTATTAGATGTGAGGACTGAGTACTCGGACAGGTGCTTGGAATTTTATAACTGGGCCTTGCCCTGGCCTTGGCCACTATTGTTGGCCACTAACTTCACCCTGTTCCTCTCTGAACTGTCTCCAGAGCAATGGCACATACAGCTTTGCCTGAACCACCCCCTCTCTCCCTAAGGAGTGGCATAGAAGTGGTCACAGCCTGAGGAAGAAAGAGAAATGAAGGGCCTGGACATCCACTAAGTAGACTATCAACCTTGGACCAAAAGAGGTCAGCTGTGGGGACAGGAAAGGACAACCTCCAAGACTCAGGGTGTTGTCTTGTCTCATTTAACCTTCATTATAGCCCATTGATGATAAAAGACCAACCAGTAGGCTGGCTGTGGTAGCTCATGCCTGTAATCCCAGCACTTTGGGAGGTGGAGGTGAGAGGATTGCCTGAGTCCAAGGGTTCAAGACCAGCACGAGCAAGTTGGCAAGATCTCGTCTCTAGAGTAAATTAAAAAATTAGCCAGGAGTGGTGGTATGCACCTGTGGTTCCAGCTACTTGGAAGGCTGAAGTGGAAGGATTGCCTGAGCCCAGCAGGCTGAGGCCACAGTTGCCATGAGAGTACCACTGCACTCCAGCTTGGGCAACAGAGTGCAAATCCTATACACACACACACACATATATGCACACACACACACACACACACAAAGACCAACCAGTAGCTTCCCTTCTGGAAAACGGTAGAGTTGGCATCAGAATTTAGGCATAATAGGTGTTTATTACCTTTCTGTGGGCACTGACAGGTGGTCGCATTTGGAAGGTTAGGAGCACCCAGGCTTGAGCGAGAAGCCAGAATGGCAGAGTGGCAGGGATGATGAGGGACCACCATGGCAGGCTGGGAGGGGTTGGGAGAGGAGTGCCAGGGGTAGGACCCTGTGTCTACAGTGGCCATGGAGGCAGCTGTCCAAGACACGGTGGCCAGGTCCAACACCAGCGGTATCCCTGGGGGACTACAATGTCCAGCAGTCCACAGCAGGTGTCACAGAGCACTCACAGGACTGGGCTTCTGGCGTGACTCTGCCCGTGGGCCTGGCTGCCACAGAACCCTCATACCTCTATTTCCCAAACTCACTCCCCAGCCTTCCCTGTGATTCCCAGCCACCCACAGTCCGTCAACACAGTCCTTTTCTGCTTAAATCCGCCTGAGCTGGTTTCTGCTGCTTACATCAGAGAGTTCCAGCTGGTTTCCCAAGCCCCCGGGCTTTGATTCCAGAGACTTCCACCCTACTTTCCAAGTGCTTTCTGCCTGTAGGAGGCCAGAGTAGACCCTTAGGCAAACCAAGCACATCACATGTCGAATTAAAAGGATGAAAGCCTCTAAATCTTGCATCAGCCCCTGCCATCCTAGCCTCACAGCTGGGCTTCCTCTACCAATGGGGCTTTCCCTACCAATCAAGTGAATAAATTGAGGAATAACCCTGTTATGCGGACAATTGAGGACATCTGAAACAAGGCCACCAATCAGGGTGAAGCTTGATGTCCCAAGAAGCCCCCGTGCCAGCCTCCTGCATGGCTTCTGATCAATTTGATTCAAGCCCAACTGTTCTACTTACATGGTTACTGCTAAATGGGGCTTTTGTCACTAAAAACAAGGTGACCAGAGCCTGGAACCTCTCCCAATGCTGCAATCCCCACTGCAATTAATAATCACCACAACCCCCACAACCCCATCATCATAGCAATTCAAAGTCTGGGCAAGTATTTCCTTTTGCACTGCCCTTTTGCATTGGCATTTTTCTTTTCGCTCAGCCTTTTAGCACCTGCTTGGCGACGTTCATTATTTAAACGAAGGTAAATGTGGGCTGGTGCATCCCTCTGCGTCTTAAAATTAGCTGTTTGTTTCTGCTCTCAGGAGAGTCAGATGTAGGATTTCTGAGTCCCTGGGAGAAGGGTTACATACAAAACAAAGACTCGTAAATTCATCTGAATTTGTGGGGAGGGAGTTGTGGAGGGACCAAGGGGCTCTGTTGGAATTAAGGCCCAAGTGACTTCTTTCGCATATCTCTAGTCTTAGAATAAAGCTGTGATGCTCTGAGACCCAGAGGCCTCGAGGAGACAGAAACTGGTCTCTGGTTGTTAATCTTCCTAGCCTTTGTAATTCACCAGCTCAGGGGGACTCTTAGATCAGTGGAACATGTGGGCCCTGAGAGCACCCAGGCCCCTGTTGTCCTCAGAATCCCACCTTCCTGACAACATCCAGAGGTGGCGTCATTCCATGGGTCTGATTAGCTGTAGAACGTGGTATTTCCATGTTCCCAGGATTCATCTGAGTTCACTCTGCTGCTAATTGGTGACATCAAAAAAAGGTTTTGTAGTCAATTAGGTTCTCCTGGAACACACAGAAGGGGTTGTTCTATCAATGCTGAGGCATCTCTACCTTAATAAGCTGCCCCAGACAAAGGCGCAAAAGGACATTATTGTCCCTGAGTACCTGTCTTTAGTGGCTTCTGTAGAACAAGAAATTGAGCTGGATCTGGGCACTTGCAAGCTGCCTTTACTGCACTCTCAAACCGTCTGCTTCCCGGGGAACACATCTGAATGTGATCAGGTGCATTAGAGTCACTTTAAAAGATCATCCCCAAGGAAATGAAATGCACAAATGCTGTTCCTGCAGCCTAATGACCGGGTGCCGGTTTAACTGCTCCAAAGTCAGGAAATGGCCACTTACAAAAGCCAGTTACAGCCCCCACTGCCCCTATAACCCAGCCACATGGCACACACCTGGAGGAAGAGAGACGGGATTCTTCCTGCAAGGTTTTTTTCTGGTCCAAGACAAATCATTCTTCAGATGTCTTAACATCCTGCGTGTGGGTGGAAGTGATACTTACTTATGTCTTATGGAAAAAATGGCGTGTTTTACAGGAGAATCGTCTAGCTGGCTGGGTGGCTGCAAGTAGGGTGATGGTCACTCTAGGAAAACAGAGAGCCCCTGGCTTTATTTTATTTTTTGCTTTGGGTCTTGGTGGATCAACTTCTGCCACTTTTTTAGAATACTGCGGGTTTCCAAACCTCTGCCCCAAAGACCTGGAGGTGCTTCCTGCTCACAGGGAGGGGAGAGGCGGGGAAGGTCCACATTCATCACTCAGCAGCAGTCAGGCCGCTAGGGCCTGAGAGTGGCCTGGGAGGAAGTGAGCTATCTCTCAGGGGCAGTGGGGAGCCCCAGAGGGAGTAACCTTGTGAAGTGGTGGCTTCAGTCACAGGCAGCCGTAGTAGTGAGCCAGGCTGTGGTCAGTCTGTGGGTAGGAGAGATTGCGTCCAGGGGCGGGCAGCACCCAACTTGCTCCGTGCCAGACTAGCCCCAGGGCCTGAGGTCAGCCTAGTCTCTGTTTGCCTTCAGGATCCCATGACCTCCCCATGAATGTGATGCAATGTGGCCAGACCACTCCTGCTATGGGAACTGGAACTGCACATTTCCTGCCTTTCATCTTAGCCCTGTTGGGAATGAATATGTCAAAATAAGCCAACCACAGCACTGTCACTGGGGCGAGGGGCAGGGAGCAGAGAGGCCTCCCAGGAGTGGTGCCAAGCAGCCCTCGGGGACAACAGAGCAGAGCCCGGGGGCGGGTTGCACCAGGCCCAGTCTGCCCACACCAGGCCAGGCGAGTCTTCTGCTGTCAGGGAAACGGCTGTTGCTTTGGCGAGATGCACGACCTGGGTGGGGACACATGTTGCTGTTGTCAGAACCTGATCTCGAATTCCAGGTTCTTTCTGGGTGATGCTGGGCAAACTTTGCTGCAGAATTTTATCGTTAGCTGGAGAGCAGAGGCCCTCCCTTGGTCTTGTGCCAGTGTGGAGCGTTGGAGAAAAGGCTGGCTTTGAAAAGGCAAATTCACAGAGCACAAATGCAGACCCTGAGCACACCAAGCATAACTTTTGGGGGATGACATGGATTTTTTTAAAATCACACATATCAGAACGTATGCCCCCAAGCCGGGTGCCCTCTGTCCTCTTTGAGGGTGGGAAGGACGGAGAAGAGGGTGTGCGTGTTTCCTATTCTAATCCAGATGGAAGAATTGCCTTATTAAATTGTGAGAAAATCCAGAACACTAAATACAGAGATGGTCACGTCCTTCATAGAGCCCAGCACTGCCTGGCTTGCTGAGTTTTCTCTTTAATCCGTTTGCTCTCTCTTTCACCCCCCCACCTCCACCCCGCCCCGCCACCCATGCCCCTAGCAAGCAGCAAGTTTTTCCTTCAGCCTCTCACCCTTGAGGCATGGCTTTTTCTTCCAGACACTAGATCTGGTGTCACCATCCAGGCCACACGTACTCCAAGGACGCTCCCTAGTGTGTCTCTGTCAGCTCTCTGACAATAACCTCTTTGTACCAAAACCTGCTTCCCATTTCTTCCTATGAGTTAGTCCATTCCAATTTCCTTGGGCTCACTTTCTAAGCTCACTTCCCCCTGAATCTTTCTTTGCCCTTCCTAAGCCATATGCGAGGAGGCAGACGATCTGTCTCTATCTCAAGGAGGAATTTCTATCTGAAAAGTATCAGTCTTCATACATATTGGCACAAGAGAGAGCTCTGGTTTAGTACGAAGAGGGATATACAAATGCTAAATAACTGGCAGGATGGGGATGCTTGTCACGGAGCCAGACACTGGGAACATGCCCTTAAGGTGACCGTTCTAATAAATAGCAAGGTTCCCTGAAGTCAATATGCCAACTGGCCCTCAGAATGAAGATGAACATAGAAGTACACTCCTCCAAATTGGCCAAGTATTTTTCTCTAGGAAACATAAGCCAAAGATCAGTCTCAGGACATTATATTGTCAAAAGGCAGGATTTGAGGAACTCTCTGAGAAGGGTCAGGTGCTTTGAGCTCAATGCAGAATTAATTGCATCAGGTCTGGAACTGGCCTAGCTAGAACCAAAGACTATACAACCAAATCTCAAATTAGTGACCCCTTGCAGTACATTTCTTCCCATTCAATATGTATCTTTTTTTTTTTTTTTTTTTTTTTTGAGTTGGGGTCTCACTCTGTCGCCCAGACTGGAGTGCAGTGGCCGCTCCCGGCCACCGCAGCCTCGACCTGCTGGGCTCCGGCGATCCTTCCGCCTCAGCCTTCCAAGTAGCTGGAACT
>CAUYQG010201236.1:0-13226 GCA_963574415.1 Tarsius wallacei | reverse complement strand
AGTTACAGAGGGAAGAGAATGGAGCAAACAGTGTGGGGAAGGGGGGGAGAGGAGAGACAGGAGTAAGGGGGGAAACAGATAAGTGTACCAACAAATGGAGAGAGAGACCTAAACTGAAACAGATAAAAACAATAGACCATGTTTACAGGCTACCCAACTCCCATACAAAAACAACTAAAACATACAATGATGCTAACATACAAGCTAACCAACCACCTTATTGGTGTGCTGTTCCTCTATACAAAGATATAGTTTACAGAGAGGAGAAAAGAGAAGAAAAGGAAAAGAAGAAAGAAAAAGGAACAAGACAGTAGGAAAAGAATCAAGTCATTAAACTAACAGAACCTATCAAGTACACTCTGAGACTTTTCATTTAAGTCCAATGTCCTTTCAGCTCTGATTTCTAGCTGTCTTCTCAGGCTGGTAAATTTGTTCACAGTTAGGGTCAGTTGCCCCTCGTCTGCTGTGAAGGGCAGTTCAGATCACCAGTCAGTTCACCACTGCCCAGTTCACTACTCAAATCTGACCTATGTCTGTTTTTCAAGCTTGTTATTCCTGTTTTGGTGTTGTTACCTTGAATCGCCAGCAGGTGGTGTTATCTCAGCCACTCGCCCCAGATGGATAGAGCAGGTGGAGAGCCCGGACAGAGGCCAGAGATGAGAGCCTGCCCCAGGGCACACGGGAGGAGACCCACACCCTGGCAGGACAACTTGGTGGCTGTAGAGGAGGCAGCGATCTCAGCAGATCTTGCTTGCAGGCGCTTCGAGGTCTGAAGTCATGGATTGCCTCAGATCGCCTCAGGCATGGGTGGCGCAGTGTGTAATGGCCACCACGGAGGTGGTGGCAGCAGTGGCAGCTGCTGCGTCTGTGTCTCCGGCAGCAGTGGCTGTCCAGATCACCAGGATGCTTCAGCAGTGGCAATGGCTGAGCTCCATGTGAACAGCAGGCTGCCAATGATGGGATCCAGCAGCCCCTGGGGAGAGAGCCAGAGACCTTCTGCATTCTCCTTTGCAGAGGGTCTCATAGACCAGGCTGCCCCATCACCATCTTGCCCCAGAATCTCACTTAATTCCAGCCAGAAGTCACCAGATACTCTGAATCAGACAAATAAAATGTGGACGCAGAAACTGGATGCACCCCCACCACTCGCGGCCTTGGAGAGTGAATGTCCTCCAGAGGAGGACGAGCACAGGAGCCAGTTGAGGGGGACGAGGGGAAGGGGGGGAGAAGGAAGAGAAAGAAGTGGAGGGAACGAAAGGGAAGCCAGGATGCTGCAGCCGCTGCTGTCCCGAACCCACGCAGCCTGAGCGCCAATTTCTTTTTTCAAACAGATCACTATTAGTTTATAGAAATACTACCAAGATTTGTAAGTCGATTATGTATCCTGCAACTTTACTGAATTCATTATCAGTTCTTACAGTTTTTTTGGTGGAGTCTTAATAATTTTCTGCATATACTATCATGTCCTCAGCAACAGAGACAATTGTACTTTATCCTTTCCTATTTGGGTAGCTCTTATTTTTTTCTATTGCCTAATTGCTCTGGCTAGGACTTTCATTACTATGTTAAACAAAAGTGGTAAAAGTGGCCATACTTGTTTTTTTTCTGATCTTAGAGAAAATGCTTTCAACTTTTTACTGTTAATTATTATTTTAGCTGTGGGTTTGTCATATATGGCCTTCATTGTGTTGAGGAACACTCCTATTTATAATTCGTTGAGTTTTTTTTTAAAGAAAAGATGCTGAATTTTGCCAATTGCTCTTTCTGCATCTATTGAGAGAGATAATTATATAGTCTTTGTCCTTCATTCTATTAATATAAGTCATATTTATTGATTTGTATATGGTGAAACAATCTTCCCCTCAGGGATAGATCAAATGTGATCATAATGAATGATTCTTTCAATGCACTATTATGTATGGCTTGCCAGTATTTTGTTAATAATTTTTACATTTATGCTCATCCGTAATATTAACATGATTTTATTTTCTTGTGGTGTCTTTGGCTTCGTATCAAAGTGATGCTGGATATGTAAAATGAGTTTGGTAGTATTTCCACATCTTCCATTTTTAAGAAAGAGTGGTATTAATTCTATAAATGGTAGAATTCAGCCATGAAGCCATCTTGTCCTGAAATTTTATTTAATGAGATACTTTTAATTAGTGATTCAATCACTATACTTGTTGGTCTGTTCAGATTTTTAATTTCTTTATGATTCGGACTTGGTAAATTACATGTTTTGGAAACTTTTAAAAGTTTTTTCTAGGTTGTCCAGTTTGCTGCGTATAATTGTCCATAGGAGTCTCTTGTGATCCCTTGTATGTATGTGTAATCAGAGGCAATGTCTCCTTTTTCATTTCTTATTTCATTTATTTGATTCTTCTATATTTTATTCTTAATTAGTCTAAATAAAGTTTTCTCAACTTTGTTTAGCTTTCCAAGAAGACAACTCATAGTTTTGGTTAGCTTTTCTATTATTTTCTAGTCTAAATTTTATTTCTTCTCTGATCTTTACTATTTTCTCAATTTTACTAACTTTGGGCTTAATTTGTTATTTTTCAAATTTCATAAGGTAAAATGTTAGGTTGTTCACTGGGGATTTTTTTAAAAATTGTATAAATTGTAAGATGTACAAGTGTAGTTTTGTTACACAGATATATGCATAATGGTGAAGTCCAGGCTTTTAGTGTAACCTTCACCTAAATGATATACTTTGTACCAATTAAATTTATCATCCCTCACCCCCTTCTAACTTCTCATGTTTCCTAGTCCCTAGTATCTATTTTTCCACACTTGACATGGAAAAATACATGTTATTTAGCTTCCACTTATAAATGAAAACATGTGGTAGTTGACTTTCTGTTTCTGAGTAATTTTATTTAATGTAATAGCCTTCAGTTGTACCCATGTTCTTATAAAAATGCATAATTTTACTCTTTATTATGACTAAATAGTATTCCATTGTGTATGTTTGTATGTATGTAATATATATTTTCTATATATCATATATGTTTTCTATATACTTCTTTCTATATACTTTTTATATTCAGTCACTTGCTGATGGAAACTTCAGTTGATTCTATATCTTTGCTATTGTGAATAGTTCTGTGATAAACATACAAGTGCAAATGTAATAATTTCTTTTTTTCTGGTGGGTAGATATTCAGCAGTGAGATTGCTGAATTAAATGGTAGTACAAGTTGTACTAATTTACATTTCCACCAACAGTGTATAAGCATTCCTTTTTCTCTACATTCTCACCAATATTTATATTTACTTTTAAATAATAGACATTCTTACTAGTGTAAGATAGTATTTTTTTTTAGATTAGAAAATATAGTTTATTTAGAAAGTAAATGAGAGAGAGAGAGAAAGAGGAGATTCAGCTCCCCAAGGCAGGGAAGGGAATCAAAGCCAGAAAGCATGGCGACAACCATAGCTCAAAGAGCACATGGCCACACCAGAGTCTAAAAAGGCAATGGCCAAGATAATATTATAGTTTTATTTTATATTTTTCTAATGATCAGTAAAGATGAGCATTTTTTCATATACTTGTTTGCCATTTGTATGTCTTCTTTGAAAAATGTGTCTTTTCATGTCCTTTGCCCACTTTTTAATGAAGATATTTGTTTTTGTTGCTGTTGTTGAGTTGTTTGAGTTTTTGGTTAATTCTGAATATTAGACCTGTGTTGGATGCATACTTTGCAAATATTTTCTTTCATTCTTCAGTTTGTTCACACTGTTGTAATCTTTTTTTTTTTTCTGTGTAATTAAGTCCCATTAGTCTAGTTTGTTCTTGTTGCTTGTGCTTTTGAAGTCTTGGTCTTGAGTTCTTTGCCTAGACCCATATCCAGAGGAGTTTTCTTTTTATAGTTTTCTTGTAGTATTTTTACAATATCAAGTCTTACATGTAAGTCCTGTATCCATCTTGAGTTGCCTTTTGTATGTGGTGCAGTGGATCTGGGTTTCTATTTCCTTTTCCAGATTCGGAAAGTTTTATGTCATTTAAATAAAAAAGTTTTCTGTTTCTTTCTCTCTCTATTCTCCTCTGGTACACCAATAATGTGTGTGTTATAATGTTTAATATTATCCAATAAGTTTCTTAAATTTCGGTCTTTTTCATTCTCTTTTCCTTTTGCTCCTCAGATTATGATTTCCAGTGACCAGCTTTGGAGTTCACTAATACTTTTTTCTGCTTGATTTAGTCTGCTCTTGAGCTCTTCTACTGATTTTTAAAGTTATATTATTTATTATATTAAATATACTATATTTAATTATAGTATTTGTCACCTTTATGATTTCTACTTGGTACTTTGTAATTTTCATCAGTTGAAATTCTCGGTTTCTTCTTGCATTGCTCTTCTAACCTTTGTGAGCATCTTTATAATTGTCATTTTCAATTTCCTGTCAGGTAAATCACATATCTTCACTCTAGTTGGTTTCTAGAGATTTATCTGGTTCTTTCATTTGTAGTATAATACTCTATTTCTTTATTTTCCTTTATGTCCTGTTTTGGTTTCTGCACATTAGCTAAGTCAACTACCTCTCTAGTATTGTTAGACTAACCTTGTAAAGGAAAAGAACCTCAGACTAATCTATCCAGACAGAAAGTTTAAAGTGCCTCTCAAATATTTGTTTTTTCAGGTTCTGTTTCTGTTTTTGATGGCTCCCTGGAGCTTAGAATGTGCCACATTCTGTCTGTCAGTATACCAAGACTGGTAAGGTGGGTTCCAGATTCTCTAATGTAGCTAAAAAAGTTGAGATGTGAAATGAGTGTTTCAGTTCTTTCTATCTTCATGGTAAATCTGAGCATATGTATTTATCTCTCAATCTTTCTGCACTAAACTGGGGAAGAAACTCTGTGGCACATTCCTGTACTCATGTACAGGATGCACCCTCTAATACTGGGTTAATAGCTGTTGGAAATAGGCCCATTGTACATCGCTTTGTTTTTGTGGTGTGGGGTCACTCAAGAATTCAGATTTCTTTGGACTACCAGGACTAAGTTGTTAATGAGATAGTACCTCAGGAGCAAACTATGGAAGATGTGACAATCAGTGTGTGGCTGCACTCCTTCCAGGAAGAATGGGTAGGCCTGGATTTGTCTCTGTAGTGAGCCATTGTGAAGTGAAGGCTCATGAAGTTCTGAGCTCTCACTTTGGCTACCAGAGGGCTATTTTTTTTTTCTCATTAGCTTTCCAATGCTTATTTTTTAGAAGCCAGGCTGTCAAGCAGCCAAGGAAAGTGTGTACTGTAAGCCCCTTCCAGAGAGAAAAAGGGAGCTGCACATCCCTACACTTTGCACTGCTCCAAGGGAGATGTAGACCCTAGAAGTGTTTGTGTATGCATTTAAAATTACCTATATGTTCTGCAGTCTAGGAAGACTCATATATGCCTAACCCCTTTTGTTTCAAGAGATAATAGGTTTCAGAGGGTTCATTTGGAGCTACCTGTAAAAAAACGGGGCATTTAATATATGGCAGAAACTTCTTCTGGGGGAAACAAGAAGCTGCATTTTTAAAGACCCTTTTCTGCACTGCTCCTGGGTAATGAACCCCTGGGTGGTGCTTATGTGTTCATATAAAACTGACACCTTTTTCCATAGTCTAGAAAGACTCATATTTACTTAGTCCCCACTGCTCCCAGAGCTAGGAGTTTTAGAAGTTGTCAATGAGTAGGTGCACAATATGTGGACAATCTTCTTCCAAAGTGGATTAATAGACCTGGAGTTAACATTGGGAAAAGCTAGGGAAGTAGGCTTGAAAAGTGACAATGTGCTTTTCATGCTACTGGTGGGCTAATGTTTTTATGCTCTTGTAATGCAAGTTAGTTAAAAGCCAAGTCACCAAGTGGCCACTGGAAGAATATGTCCTAAACCTCTTCGAGGGAGAAAAAAGGGGCTGAATTTTTTAAGCCCCCTCTCTGCACTGCTCGCAGGGAATGAAACCCTTAGAAATGTCTGCATGCATATAAGACTGCCATTTTTTCCCTATGGTCTAGAGAGACTCCCATGCATCTAATCCTCTCTGTTCTCAGAGTTGGTGAATTAAGAACCAAACCTTGGAAACCTGAGAGTTAGGGCACTATATACAAGGTTCAACCCCTTCTCTCCACAGGGAGAAACTGGATTTCAAATACCTCTTCATTTTATGGAGCAATGCCTGGTATGAGGGTTTGTGCATATGTATGTGTCAGCTTTTTCTACCCATTCAATGTGAATATTTGTTCAGTTCTCTGGTGGATAGGAGTCTCTCAACTGGTCTCTGGCTGTCTGTCAGAGGAAGCTGATCTGTGAATAGAAGTTTATTTTGTGTGTCTGTGGGTGGAGGAAGGGTAAGAAGCTTCCTATTTCACCATGTGGCTAATATAAGTTCTCTGTCTTAGTTTTTGACTTACGGTGTTGTTTACTCAACTCCATACATTTACCAAGACTCATAGAACTGTACACAAAATAGAGTTGATTTTCCTGTACATAAATTTTAAAAAGTTCTGAACAAATAGTGGCAAACTAAATCCATAAATAAATAAAAAGTCTAATACATCATGCCCAAATTAAGGTTATCCCATAAATACAGGTTTTTTTAATGTTTGAAAAATCAAACAATTTAATGTACACATTTTTAGATTAATAGAGAAGAAAACACAATCAGTTCAATAATGTTTGATGGAATTTAGAATTTATCATTAAAAACCTCTTACTAACATGTAATCAGAAGAGAATTTAACTTAATCTGGGAAGGTAATCTACAAAAATCATAGAGCAAACAACACAGCTTTTCTTTTAAATCTGGAGCCACATTCACAGTATGGGTTCTCTTGAAAGTAGACACTGAGAGAAAATCATAACCAGTACGGTATTTAATACATATAATTGAATATTATGGAAATTATAGAAGTTTAATGTACTTAGTGAGATTAAATATTGTTTCCTAAATCTTTCATTTTGACTCTATTTGTACCTACTAGTTCATGATATAAGACTTATTTCTTGTTGTCGTTGCCATCACAAAATTATAAGAAATACCATACAGAGACTAAAGTCCAAACACCTTTGTAAGTTACATGTGGCTCTCTTTAACTCTTGATTTTGACTACCTACTCATCCCCTACTTCCTCACTTCCCCTGTTCTATCCTTCTTTATCTTTCTTTCTTACATTAGAAAGAAATACTACCTCCCTGGCCCCTTGAATACACCTTCAGTATAGTACTCAGTTAAGTATGTTTTGATTATTTTCCTATAAGCCTCTTATCACTGCACAGAATTTTTTTGAGAACAGGATTGAGCTTAAATAATCTTTTTATTGTGCTAATAGATATTTAAGAAAAGCAGACATAGGAGGAAGGGAGAGAAGAAAGAACTGAGCACAGAGTAGCTAAAGAATATTTCCAGTAATGTGACTTTATTCAGGTTTGAGCATAGTATGTGGAGTTGGAAAGAATCTTTGACTATGGAATTTTCCCAATACCTCCTGTCATTCATTGCTTGCCAAGCCCAGCAGCAAACATGCTGAGCTGTGCTTTCCCACTTGGGCCCCTCTCTCCCAGACAAAGTGACATGTTTCCGCATAAGTCCACTTTTTATAATGAAAAATGTGCCATGGAAGTATTTTGTCAAACAGGGGACATTGAACTGTCAAATTATCCTCTGCTCTGGGGTAGGAGAAAAAGCCTGGCTTCTGTTGTCATTTGCTTCTCATTACTCTGTTAGTTTTGTTAGCTTCGTGAGGCTGTTTAAATTCTGATATGAAAAATAAGATAACTAGGCTTGGACTATAGCATTCCCCCACAAAAGTCTTCAAGATGGTTTACTAATGACTTGTGGGAGTGGGAGGGGAGTTATTCCCTGGCAATCATAGAAACTCATTCATTTCCTTACTATGTATTTTCTGAGGAAGAATGTGAATCCAAAACTGTTCGGATGAGGTTATAATGATATATAAAACAGATTTCCTACCTTCAGTCAGCTTAGTAGTTTAGAGTTTATACAGAGAAACAACGAGAAAAATGTAATGGTATAAATATAAAAAATAAGGTCTGCATTGTGTGCTTCTCAAACTTTAATGTGCATAAAACTCATCTGGGATTTGTGATAAATTACAAGGCCTGGTACATTAACTTTGGGGTGGGTCCTGAGATTCTTCTTTTTTGACAGGCTCTCACATGCTGCTGCTGGTGCTGCTGCTAGTCCAAATGCTACCCTTTGAATAACTAGGATCTGGAAACATAGAGCAGTGGCAGTTTCTCTTCTCTGGTGGCATATAAATAGAATAGTATTCCCAAAGAAGCCAAGGCTTGAACTAAATATTGAGAGCTGTGTAATCATTCCCATGCTTACCTAGGGGTTACAAACATTTAAGGTAGAGACATGAGCATGCCTACAATCCATTCTATGTAGGTAACTATAATGGAGCCATATGTCTAAAGCAGAACTATTGAAATAGCTAATGAAATATGTAAAATAATTGCAATAACTTGCTTGACATAAGTAACCCCATTTTGTTAAAATCCTCCATCTTAGTCATCTGCCTGACCTAAAAGTGACCCCCTCATTTTATACGTGTAATTGCTGTAACATTCCCATGACCACAGATCCACAGCTGCGTTCCCCTGAGCTGATCATGCTGACCATTCTTGCTGGCCATTGAAAACTCCCTAGCCACAAGTTCCATGTAATTGTGTGCCTTGTTAACTGAAATCCAAGAAATTGTTCCTTTTGTCTTTAGTTCCTTGTACCCTCACCCCCTGCTATGTTGCAGTTTTTGCCTTTAAAAGCTTGTTGCAAACTTCACTTAAGGGTCAAGAGCTTTCTTGGTGTGAGCCTACTCTTGACCCGTGTGCTAATAAGGGGCTCATAATTCAAACTTGGTGTGCTGGCATGTTTTCTTCTTGCACTTCAGTCATAATATTTGGAGGCCCCAGTGCAAAAATCTGTCTGCTAGCACAAGCAGTTGCTTCACTCTGGCCCTCCCCAGCTGGGAGGAGAGGTGGAGGGGAGGTTCCTCCTGAGATTCTCAGGCCCCTTAGCCTTTCATCCGGCTCAAAGGAAGTTGAAATAACTGCTGGCAGTTTACAGCCTCAAAAGAACCTGAGTCCATCTGCATCCTCCCGGGAGGCAAGAATCTGTTTCTGTTTCTGTTTCATGGCCATAACTCTGATAAGGGCATCAGAACCTGATGAGGCCACCCCTTAGACTCTGGTCAATGACCCAAGAAATTGGTAAACCAGGATTCTCAGTTGCAGTTCTGATTTTTGGTGTCTGTTTTGATTTCTGATTTTTGTTTGGGTACCGCTTTAACTTCTGATCATGTTTCTAGGAGGTAAGAATCTGTTTCTGTTTCTGTTTCATGGCCATAACTCTGATAAGGGAGTCAGAACCTGATGAGGCCACCCCTTAGACTCTGGTCAATGACCCAAGAAATTGGTAGACTAGGAGTCTCAGCTGCAGTTCTAACTTTTGGTATCTGTTGTGATTTCTGATTTTTGTTTGGGTACCGCTTTAACTTCTGATTATATTTCTAGGAGGTAAGAATTTTTTCTATTTACCAGTAAAAGTCTATTCTGTTTTGTTTTGGGCCACAATTCTGTTTAAGGTAGTCATTGCCTGATGAGGCCACCCTTTGGACATTAATTCATTTGGCCAAAAAATTGGCTAAATAGAGTCCTCTGGTTTTCTGCCTTAAGGCTGTGCCAGAAATCCATAACTTTTCTCACTTGGTTTGGACATATCTTGTTTGTCATGGTGTTTTGTTTGTCCTTTAGTATGGGTTCATAGAATTCACGACCTGTCAGTCCCCTGGACTGTATAATAAAGAATTCTCTCCTTTAAACAACAAAGGGGGAAAGAAAGAAACAAGCTTCAGGAACCACCCTTAACTCACCCCCTTCTGAATTGCCTGCAGGCCAGGTAAATTAATTTCACTGACAGTGGTTTGTAATAAGCTATAATGCTTTTCACTGCCAAATTGCTTATGGACTTCAAAATCTCCTTCTAGGCACAAGAATTATTAATCCAACACAGGATAGTTAACAAAGTAACCTGGGTTTATCAATCTTTGTAAAAGTATAACTTGCTAATGTGTACCTGTTTTAAGTTCTCAGTTTGGGCTGCAACCTAATTACATGTCTTTAATGTTTTCAATTTTCCTCAGACTTTGTCAAGGTGGCTATGTTTTCCTTGTTAAAGTACAACTATAAATGGTTTACAGGAAAATGTTTCAACTAGCATTGATAAATTAAAGGTTTTGGCTAGTCATGCATGTGATCTGCAGGACTACTTCCACTTTCCAATACTTTTTCTGGGACAATAGCCTTTTCATTATTGCTTGCTTAGTAATTTTGTCTATGCTCTCACTTGATATTTTATTAAATCCAAATAATATTCAGTTAAAGTCCCACTGTTTCCTATTCATACCCTTGAAAATAAAATTTTTACAAAAATCTCTACTGCCCACTTCAGCAAGAAGTAGTTATAGAAAACTAATCTTCATCCCATTTCCCAGGATCATAAGTATATTTCCAAAAACAGAAATAGGAAAATAAAAGAACAAACTGAGATCCAAAATCCATTTTTTATCTTGTTCTTAAACCCTAACTTAATGATAAAAAAATAAAGACTGTCTTGGAAAGTACATGCTCTAGGTGAAAATTAACCTTGCCGACTTTGTCTTTTTTCCACTTTTCACCATCTTTCTCTGATCTCAGACCAATCCGGCCCCTCTTCTTCCCTTATGAGATGTTCTGCAAGGGGTAAATCAAGACAAGCAACCCTTCCTGATATATATTCCTTTCTCAACCTCTGATTTATATAATTAAAAACTCAGAACTCACCATTCTCAGAAAAATCACAGGTTTTAATTTCTTTAATGAAATTAATTATGTGCACACATCACCTCACTTGGGACGATTGTCAGCAACTCCTTATAACTTTGTTTACTTCTTTTTTTTTTTGAGTTGGAGTCTCACTCTGTCATCCAGACTGGAGTGCAGTGGCATGCTTCCAGCCTCCGCAGCCTCAACCTGCTGGGCTCTGGTGATCCTTCCGCTTCAGCCTTCCAAGTAGCTGGAACTACAGGTGTGCGCCACCATGCCCAGCTAATTTTTTGACTTATTGTAGAGATGAGGTCTGGCCAAGTTGCCCAGGCAGATCTTGAGCCCGCAGGCTCAGGCAATCCACTCACCTCAGGCTCCCAAAGTGTGGGATTACAGGCTGAGCCACCAAGCTCGGCCAACTTTGTTTACTTCAAAGAAATGAGAGCACTTTAGGAAGTCTCTTCTAGCCTCAGCTGCAGGTACTCAGGAGAAAAGTCAGGAAATGTTAAATAAGGTTTTTCCCTCCTCTCATCCAAACTGAGACCCTAACACTTCGGCCAGGTCCAGGGCATTAAATACCCATCACTGGGCTCTATTAGCAGATTTGAATGGGGCTGCCAAGAAACCTATCAATCTTTCTAAAACCACTGAGGTTCTCCAGGGACCTGAGAAATCTCTGGAGACGTTAGCCTACACTCCTTTTGATTCTTTGGCTCCCAAGAATGCTCACACTATTAACTTGGCATTTGTGGCTCAGACGGCTTTGGACATCTGCAAAAAAGTTGCAAAAACTAAAGGGTTTTTCAGGAATGAATATTTTTCAGCTGCTTGGAGTAGCCTTTGGTTGGCCTTCTTGTCTCAGCGAAGAAGACACAGCTCTGCTCAACCAAGGTCTCCTAACTGGGATACCAGCTAACAAAAGGGTAAGCAAGCTCTGACCTTGGCCTGGAAAAAAGCCATTCTTCAAATCCCCAAGCCAATCACAAAGAAACAGGTATGAAAATTCCTGGGGCAGCAGGGAATTGCCAGTTATAAATCCCTGGTTTTGCTGAAATTGCCAAACCTCTATACACTGCCATAGCAGGGAACCAGCCCCTGCAATGAACTGCTACTGAGGAACAAGTGTTCCAGCAGTTAAAGATGGCTCTCACTCAAGCTCTGGCTTTAGCCCTCCCAGATGTTGCCAAGCCTTTTCACTTGTTCATGCATAAACAATGAGAATTTCAAAAAGAATCCTCACTCAGACCTTAGAACCCTGGAGAAGACTGGTGACTAACTTGTTCAAAAGACTAAACCCTGCAGTCTCTGGCTGGCCCTCTTGTCTCTGGGTCATTGCAGCCATGGCTATGCAGATAAATTAACTTTTGACCAAAACCTGGCTTGGTATCCCATGCCAATGAAACTTTGCTCCAAGGAGCCTCTGGCCACTAAATGTCAAATGCTCTTATCACTCAATATCAAAGTCTCTTACTTGACCAACCAAGACTAACTTTCTTTCCTACTCAATGCCTCAATCTGGCCACTCTGCTGCCTGTTAACAATCTGGAGACACCAATTCATGACATGTTCGACATCTCTCAGACCAGCTGGTCCAATCTTTGGGACATTCCCTTAAGCCAGGTTGATGCTGACTTGTTCACGGATGGTAACAGCCTGGTAATAGAGGGAGTCTACAAAACTGGCGCAGCAGTAACCATGGCTCACAATGTAATCTGGTCACAGGCGTTGCCTCAAGGTACCTTGACTCAGAAAGCTGAACTAATTGCTTTGACTCAGGCTTTATGCTGGGGAACAGGAATATGAGTAGGCATCTTCACCAACAGCTGGTATGCTTTTGCCACACTTCATGTGCCTGCCATAATCTATAAGGAACAATGACTTCTTATCACTACAACTAAGACCATCAAAAACAAGGAGAAAATCTTAGCCTTCCTAGAGGTTATATGGCTCCCCACAAAGGTAGCCATCATTCTTTGCAGGAGACACCAAAACTTTAACACTACAGAAACAACTGGGAACCACCTGGTGAATCAGGCAGCTTGGAAGGCAACAGAACTCCCAATTAAACCCCTAACTATCCTGCTAACTAAAACCTTTTCAGCTCCTTGTCTCCCAAAACAGTCCACCTATACCCAGGAAGAAGAAAAACAGGCAGACCTAGCAGGAACTTACAAAGTCTCCACTGAATGGTGGATAAAGGACTCTAAAATTATTCTTCCTGAAGCTTTAAAACATGCCTTGGAGGCCGGGCTTGGTGGCTCAGCCTGTAATCCCATGCCTTTGGGAGGCTGAGGTGAGTGGATTGCCTGAGCCTGCGGGTTCGAGACCCGCCTGGGCAAGCAAGACCTCATCTCTACAATAAATCAAAAAATTAGCCGGGCGTGGTAGCGCACGCTTGTAGTTCCAGCTACTTGGA
>CAUYQG010201235.1:0-19321 GCA_963574415.1 Tarsius wallacei | reverse complement strand
AGGAACATAGGGATAGAAATAAGGTTAATAGAAATAAATATATAGTAGTAAGTAAATTAAATAAGACTTAGGGTTAGCTTTATTGGGTAAGGATATTATAGGCCTATAATAGTGAATAGCTATAATAGTAAATAGATATAAAAAAGTTAAGGAGGAAAACAAGATGTTCACAAATGCTTAAGAAAAACTCCATCTGTGGTTGAGGTAGTAACTGCTGTCTAGTTCTTGCTCTTGGATTGAAAAACATGAATGGCTTGGAGTCAGCAGGAGGGGAACCGAGTAGCCAATGGTCAACCTTGTTGTATCTGGAAAAAGAGATACGTAGGCGTCTGGCTGGCAACATAAGATACATTTATGGGTGCAGGGCTGGGTGGAAAACCTATATAAGCATGTGAAAATTAAATAAAAATTGGCAGAGCCTTGAGCTCTCCCCAGGAAGAGGATTCCTGTTGTTTTCGTCTTTTCTTTTTCGCCGCTTCTCGATTCCCCCGTCGCAAGCCCTGACTCTCTCCTGGAGCTGGACTCTGGCAGCCATCCTTGTCCTTCAGCATCCCCACCCCTTTGCCTCAGGTAACAGAACCTCTCCCATGGAGAACTCAGACCAGTAACTACAATTGCAGACTTTCTTTCCCAACTGGCCCCAGGAAGCATGTGACTGAGGCAGCCAATCAGAGTACCCCATCACCCTAGGCAGTGACTGATTGGGAAGATTACAAGGCCCCGAGTTGGCCGATCCAAGTCTTCCCTGATGTTTCATTCATAATTTTAGGAGAAAGAGGGTTTCTCTTCCCCCAGAATCAAGAGTCATACCTTGAGCTATCAGTAACTATCTTTCCTCCCATTTAGGGCAGCCAATCTGATAATGAAGTTAATCAAATAGAAAAGCAGAATCAAAGGTTGAAGAAAGAGAGAGAAACAGACCCAATGACTTAGCTTAAGTGTCTGGATCCAGCCACATTTGACACCATCCGTGCCTTTTTTTTTTTTTTTTGAGAAAGCAGGATTTATTAAGAGGACAGAAAACCTCCCACAATGGGAGGGGACCTGAAGGGGCTGCCTCCCTGCCTTTAATATTGTCTATTAAGTAAGTTAAAATATCTCCTTTTTGGCAAAAGCTTTTTGACTTAGATTTCATCAGTTGTGAGCAAAAGTCCCTCCTAATACAATATCTTGTCTCTCCCAGTACTGCCTCTTTGAACCTCTGCATGAGAACTCTCTTCCTCTAGGATCTTGAATTTGGGGAACAGATTCCTGGTTACTTGGGCTAAGTGTCTGCTTTTAGGAGTGACTGGCTGGGTCTACCAAAGGCACCTGAGAACAAAGAAGTCCTACAGCAGGGGTGTGTCAGGAGAAAGTGTAGGTTATGGCCAGCTCCCAGTTCTTACCATCCCTTTGATACCTTCGGGGAAAAGAAAGTGGTTGTACAAAGTGCTCATGGTGTCATCTGGGAGCATCTGGCTCTCCTTCTGCAACAGAATGTTCTCAGTGTCCAGACCAACTTCGGCCTAGAAGATGGTGAAACTCACTTTCTTATCTCCATGAATGAGGGTCCTGAGAAAAAGAAGAGTGAAACTCTGAGTCTCAAAGGAAAGGTCATGGAGGAAACCCTGGGTGTAGCCCTGGGACCCCTGCCACCTTCCAGCAGGTCCCCTTCTTTCCCTGGGACTACTAATAACTGCTCCAGCAGGACAGGGAAGAAGGAGAAGGAAAGCAACATTTGTTGACACCAACGATGGGCCAGGTATTGTGTTGAAAACTTGATTTGCCTTATGTAACTTAGTCCTCACAACAGGACTAACAGGTGTGGTGTGCTTGTTTATAGATAAGAAAACTGAGACCCAGAGAAGTGTGGTGATGTCACCAAAGATCAAGGAGCTTGGATTACAGCCAGACCAGTCTGACTACACTCCCACTCTCTCCACTCAGCTCAAGTGTCTTTCCTCCCTGACCGCCCAACTGCCATAACACCCTGTTTATTGTCTTCTTGGCACTTTGTCACCTCAAACTGTCCAGCGGTAGTACGCATAGGTCAGAGCAGGATTCTGGCCTGCCAGCTGCGTTGGCCCCACCCCCTATGTCCCAGTCACCTCTCTGTTACAACTTCAGGATAGAAACACTGACAGTGCCAGCATTTTGGGTGGCGTGTTGTGGTGCAGGGTGATTAGTACGCCTTCTTCCAGTGCTCCAGAACCTTCTCTCCCATGGGTGACATTTCACCAGTCTGTTTTATGGGACAGGCACTAGCATGATGCCCACTCTGTCCATAGAGAAGTGCTTCAGACCAAGGGAGAGTAACAATTCAGGCCGATAGTGGGGGATGTGTGGGGTGCCCCTTCTCACCAGGTGATGGTCAAGGCCCTGTGGTGCCTGGGCAGCAGAGATGAGTGATAGATGATGGAGCCATGTCAGGGGGATTGATGACCTCCATTGGGATGAACTGGCTGGAGAAGGGCAGGACATTGACCTCAACCCCCAGAGCCTGGTATTTTGCCACCACAACAGTCAGAACTCGAGCCTGGGCCTACAACCAGGGGAACTTGAATACTGGCACTCCATCCTCCTTGGTCTCCAGGCCTGAGGGAGAGTGGGTAAGAAGATGGCCCCTCTGCCACCATCCAACACACTGCCACTCCCACCTTCCCAGCAAAGTGGGCGCTGAGCTTTTTCTCCATGCCTGTCCCTCCCTTATACACCAGGCTTCATCCCACAACACAGTGAGGGTGCACTGGCCAGGTGGGAGGTCTCAGAGGCCACTCAGCCTCCTGTCTGACTGTTGCTGACCACCAAGGCCCCCAAGTGCCTTCCTCCTCTAGAGTGGGCCCTGAACTTTCTTTCCATGCCTGCCCCTCCCCTGCACAACTGGCTTCGTGATGCAGGACAGTGAGGGTGCACCGACCAAGAGAGAGGCTTCAGGGGCAGCTCTGCCTCCTGTCTGACTGCTGGTGACCACCAAGGCCTTTGAGAGCCTCCCTCTTCTAGATTGGACCCTGGACTTTCTCTCCATGCCTGCCCCTTCCCTGCCCATGTGGCTCTGTCACGCCACACAGTGAGGGTGCACAAGCCAGGTGGGAGGCTTCAGGGGCTGCTCTGCCTCCTGTCTGCTGCTGACCACCAAGGCCTCCGAGTGCCTCCTTCCTCTAGAGTGGACCCTGGACTTTCTCTCCATGCTTGGCCCTCCCCTGTCTACCTGGCTCCATCATGCAACACAGTGAGGGTGCCCTGACCAGGAGGCAGGCCTCAGGGGCTGCTCTGCCTCCTGTCTGACTGCTGCTGACCACCAAGGCCCCCGAGTACCTCCCTCCTCTAGAGTGGGCCCTGGACTTTCTCTCCACACCTGTCCCTCCCATGCCCACCTGACTCCGTTGTGCAACAAGCGAGGGTGCACAAGCCAGGTGGGAGGCCTCAGGCGCTGCTCTGCCTCCTGTCTGACTGCTGCTGACCACCAAGGCCTCCAAGTGCCTCTTTTCTCTAGATGCCCCATGCCCCAGCTGGCTGACCTCAGCCCCTTGCCCCTCTCTGAGGCCTCACCTGCCGTCACTGAGTTCCTGACTCAGGATCCACCACTGCTTTTGGTGATGGGGGCTGACTCCATGCTGATCACATTTTTCCTCTGTCAGCTGTTTCCTGATTGGAAGGAAGATGTGTGAAGAAGGGGAAGAAGGGACTCAGTCCTTTCTGCCAGGTGGGCTCCTTTCCTGTGACCAGTCCTTCAGCCCAGCTTCCTCCCCCCCGCCACAGAGCAGCAGCTGATCTAGTTTCCAATATCTGTGGAACTAGCCTCAACACAGCCCCTAGCTCCCATGTTTCCATGGTTGCAACTTATACCTCTACCCTGAGCCTCAGAAGAGGATGGGGATGCTGTCTCCTGCAGTCATTGCCTCCTGGTATCTTCGGGTTCTCTTGGCCTTCCGTTCTTCAATAACTAAGAAACATTTCTTTGTATTAAATTCTCTGTCAGAACCTTGGTGTGGTGTTTGGCCTCCTTTCTGCCCTCTTGTCTGCCACTATGTCCTGGCATCTGGTGGTTTGTGATGTGATGTTAGCAGATTGTACTGTACTAGCAAAAGCTGACCCACAGTGACCAACGGAATACTGCTGCAGGAAATCTGAGGTCAAAGTCAAGTAGGAGCTCCAGTCAGGCTCGGTCTGGATCCAGGATCAGCAGCTGCTGTCAGTGGTCACTTAGTGGCCGGGTGCAGGGTTCAGGCTATGGTGGGGTCAGGGTATGTCACGGATCATGCTGTGGTCAGGTTCAAAACCGAGACCCTGGCTGGCATCAGGTGATGGGTGCTAGAGCTGAGTCCAAGGTCAGACTGCAGCTGACTCTTCCTTATAACAAACCACATGCCTGTGCCTGGCCAGGCCTACAATCCCCCTTTCCTAATCCTGGTCTTCCATCCTTAAGCCCTGGCCTACAATTGACCTCCCTCAGGACTAAGAAAGACCTGTTTAATCTAAGATGAGACCCCTACCTCCTGTTCGCTGAGGTTCTTTGCTCAGGGTCAGTGGTTCACCCATGGTTCTTAAACTGCTGCTCCTAGGACCAGAGGCACAACGTCATCCATGAAATTGTCAGAAATGAAATTTCTTGAACTCTACTCCTACCAAATCAGAAACTCCCAGGGTGGGCTCAGCACTCAGGACTCCCAGCAATGGTGATGCAGTGCATGCCCACCTTTGAGAACATGGACCCCAGTGACTCCTGCCCTGGGATTCCTTCCTGAGCATGGGTGTTGGGGTCTGAGAAGCTCTGAGACCAGGCTAGGCTTCTGTGGTTCTTCCCAAGAGCACACATTCCACCCCTACAATCAGATGGGGAGAGAATCTACACTTTATCTCAGAAAAGCCCAGTAGCTAGTTGGTATTGAAGCAGGATTTTGGGCATATTGCATATGGCTGCTTCCCAGCCAGGTGATAAGACACTGCAGACTTGTCCTCTTACCCACTGCTTCCCCTCTGCCTGGGCACCCTCTTCCCTGTTCCTGGGTGTCTTACTCTTGGGTTGTTTTTGTTTTTTGTTTTTTTAAATAATCTTTTGATTATGAATCTTTTGTCAGATGTGTGTATGGAAAATATCTTTTCCAACTGATTTGCCATTTTCAAGCTCTTATGGTGTCTCTTGATGAACAGAAGTTCTTAACATAGTACACATTATTAAAATTTTCCTCTATGATCAATGTTTCTTATATCCTATTTAAGAAATCCTTGCCTACTACAAGCTCATAAAGTTGTTCTCCCTGTTTTCTAAGGTCTTTATTGTTTTGCACATTTAGATGTGCAGTCCCTAAATAACTGACTTTTGTGTACACAGTGAGAGGTAGAAGCCCAGAAATATTTTTTCTATACAGATATTCTATTAACCCAGCACTAGTTAACTGAAAAGATCTTCTTTTCTCCATTGAAAAGAACCATATGGCTAGGCTCAGTGGCTCAGCCTGTAATCCCAGCACTTTGGGAGGCTGGGGTGAGTGGATTGTCTGAATCCACAGGTGTGAGATCTGCCTAGACGAGATCTGCCTGGCGAGGCCTCGTCTCTCCAATAAATCAAAAATTAGCTGGGCATAGTAGCGTGCACCTGTAGTTCCAGCTACTTGGAAGGCTGAGGCAGAAGGATTTCCAGAGCCCAGCTGTCGATGCTGGTGTGGCCATGAGTGTGCCAATGTGCTCCAGCCTGGATGACAGAGTGAGACTCCAACTCATAAAAAAAGAAAAGAACCATGTGTGTATATGTCTATCACTAGACCTATATTTTGTTTCTTTGGTTAGTTTGTTTATCACTGCATTTAGTGTAGCTTAAATTTTTTTGTTATAGGAGTAAATATATACAGCAAAAAACCTGACATTAAATCACTTTTAAGTGTACAGCTCAGTGTCATTATTTATACTCACAATGTTGTGCAAGCATCACTACTATTTCCAAACTTTTTATCACCTCAAACACAAATTCTGTATCTATTAAGAAAATTCCTCATGACCCACCACCACCAGCAGCCCCTGGCAAACTCTAATCTACCATCCATCTCTATAAGTTTGTCTATTCTAGGTAACTTGTGAAAGTGGAAACATACAACATTTGTCCTTTTGTGTCTGGCTTATTTCACTTAGCATAATGTTTTTAAGGTTTATTCATGTTGTACTGTGTATAAGAACTTCATTTCTTGTGTGTGTGTGTGTGTGTGTGTGTGTGAGAGTTGGAGTTATTCCAATGCCTAGGCTGGAGGGCGCAGGCATGCTCATGGCTTCCCTAGCATCAACCTGCTCGGCTCAGGCAATCTTTCCACCTCAGCCTTCAAAGTAGCTGGAACTACAGGCGTGTGCTATAATGCCTGGCTAATTTTTTGATTTATTGTAGAAGTGAGATCTTGTCAAATTGCCCAGGCTGTTCTCCAACCCGTGGGCTCAGGCAATTCCCTCACCTTGGCTGGGATTATGGACTTGAGCTACTGCACCTGGTCACTTCATTTCTTTTTATGAAGGAACATTATTTCTTTATATATGAATTCCATTTTGTGTGTGTGTGTACGTCTGTTTATCTGTTGATGGATTATTGGGTTATTTCCAATTTTTGGCTATTGCTGCAAGGAACACTGGTATATGAGTATCTGTTTAAATCCCTGTTTTCATATCTTTGGGGTTTTTGTAAAGTAGTGGAATTTGATTGGCATTTTCCTAGAGAATAATGAGGTTGAACATCTTTTCATGTGCTTTTTGGTCATTTGTATAACTTCTTTGGAGAGATTCTATTCAAAACTTTGACCCATTTTTAAAATTGGTTTGTCTTTTTTGTTGCTAGTATGCAGATACTCAATTGATTTTACACACTGACTTTGTATTAACCAGTGTCTTAATTCACATATGAATTTTAATACTACATAGATTATTTATGATTTTCTAAGTACATAATCATGCTACAATGATAATTTTATTTCTTTCTTTCCAATTTTGAAGTCTTTTATTACTCTTATTTCCTTATTGGTCTTGCCAATTTATCTACTACAAGACTGAATACAGATAGTGATGGCAGTTTTTGTCTTATTCCTGACCTCGAGGGGAAACTGTTCAATATTTGACCATTTGTTAGCTTTGGGGAATTTTGGTAGATATTCTAGCATATTATGAAAGTTGCCTTATATTTCTGGCTTGCTAATCATGAAAAGAAGTTGGGAGTTCTGCTTCCAAAATGATGGCCTAAAGGGAGCTGGCTTTTCTCTCCACTGCCTGACCCATTCCCACCTCCCCAACCCCCCTAAATAAATAAATAAATAAATAAACAAATAAAGCAAGTATACAGTGTTGAGATTTTCACCAGCAACAACTCAGAGCTCAAGTATGATGATGAGACAGTCATACTGGGGCACAGAGAAGTGGAAAATACTCTCAGCAGACAGTAGGAGAATTGGACTTACACATCTACCAGGCACCAACAACACACACAAAAATTCTCCCTTCAGTTCATAGTTTCTGCACTGGAAAAAGCAAAACCAAGGTGGTCAATTAGCTTCCCTACCTTCTTGGGTTTCCTGGCAGGAGACCTATCCTTTCCTTAACCCACAGGTTAACATCATGATGGTCTTGAAGGGAAAAGTATCCCTGAAAACTGGCAGAGACAAATGGTGGAGGCAGGACTACCATCCTTAGCCTGGAAATTCTGCTCTGGTAACTCTGCCAATGGAGACACCAAATTAGACTAGTTGTAGCAGGCACAGTCCCCATGTACCCTAGGCATAATAAATCCCTAGCCAGCCTTCCCACACTGCTGGATAATCACTTTGGGACCTTCCCCATTTGGGACAGGCAGTGCTCCAACTCTTTATTGGAGTCAAGGGGAATGGGCACTTAAGATGCCTTCAAAAAGGAGGGAGTGACCTAGCAGTGAAAATTAACTAAGCAAATATGTTCAATAAAAACCAAAGCAAGCTGGACAGAGAAACCTGTAACAAATAACTAATCCTTCAATGAATGCAAAGACATAAACATATACCTACAAGAAATAGCAGCAAACTGGAAACCACAACCTCACCAAAAGGATACAGAAAAAAAATTCAGTGTCTGTCCCTAATGAGAGAATGATTTGTGAGCCCTCTGAACTAGAATTCAAAATATAAACTTTGAGGAAACTCAGTGATCTCCAAAATAACACAGAATGGCAATTCAAAAATTTATCAGAGAAATTTAACAAAGATATTGGAATAATAATAGTAAAAATACAGAAATCTTGAAACAGAAATACATTTACAGAACTGAAAAATTCTTTAGAGGTAAAGAAATACTAACAGAAAACTTTCCAAAATTTGAAAAAGATGTAAATATTCAGGTACAGGAAGGTACCTGGAACACAAGATTCAACCCAAATAAGACTGCTCCAAGGCATTTAATAACTGAATTCTCAAAGGTCAAGGACAAAGAGAAGATCTTAAATGCAGTGTGAGATAATAAGAAAATAACACACAAAGGAGCTCCACTTTGTCTGGTAACAAACTTCTTGGTGGAAACCATACAGACCAGGAGAGAGTAGAATAACATTTTCAAAGTGCTACAAAAAATATGCCACCCAAGAATATTGTATCTAGTAAAACTGTCATTCAAATTTGAAGGAGAGGCAAAGTCTTTCACAGACAAACAAAAGCTGAGCGAATTTGCCACTACCAGAAAATGCAAATTTATTTTTTATTTTTGTCTGAAAGAAAAAAACCCACTAATGTGCAA
Organism: Tarsius wallacei; assembly: GCA_963574415.1. Taxonomy (NCBI): domain Eukaryota; kingdom Metazoa; phylum Chordata; class Mammalia; order Primates; family Tarsiidae; genus Tarsius; species Tarsius wallacei. The sequence goes on along the minus strand of CAUYQG010201235.1, from coordinate 10,615 downwards.
AAAAAAAACTTGCCAAGTTCTAAAATCCACTGGTAAAATTAAGTACGGGGCAAACCCAGAATATTCTATTACTGCATTTGTGGAGAAAAATTGATTCATCACTCTAGTATGAAGCCCAAAAACAAATTTATCAAAAACAATAGTCACAGCAACCTTTAAGAGATAGGTAATATAAAAATATGTAAATTAAGGCAATTAAAAGTCAAAGTGTGGAGATAGAATTAAAGGATAGGGGCAACCCCTTCAGGTCCCCTGCCACTGTGGGAACTTCACTACCCTCTCAATAAACCTTGTTTTCTAAAAAAAAGAAAAAGGGTTAAAGGATAGTATGTGAGTGTGTTTGGGTGTGTGTGTGGGTGGGGGGGGGGTCTTTGTTTTTATTATTTGTGGTCTAAGATAAGTTGTCATCTATTTAAAATCACTATATCTATAAGATGATTTTTGTAAGCTTCATTGTACCCACTGCACAAAAACATATAATACACTTATTCAAATAAAAAGCAACAAATTAATATGTACTACCAGAGCTAATCACTTATCCACAAAGGAAGACAGGAAGAAAGGAAGAGAGGGGTCTCAAGACAACCAGAAAACAAGCCACAAAATGGCAGTAGTAAGTCCTTAATCATCAATAATAACATTGAATGTGAATGGTCTCAATTCTCCAGTTAAAAGGCTAAATGGATAAAGAAACAAGATCCAACTATGTGCTGCCTTCAAGAAATCCACTTCACCTATAAAGACACACATAAACTGAAAGTGGCAAGGTAGAAAAAATATTCCTTGCATCCAGAAGCCAAAAAAGTAAAGTAGCTATACTCATATCAGATAAAATAGTCTAAAAATCAAAGGCTATACAAAAGACAAGGAAGTTCATTGTATAACATTAAAGAAATCAATCCAACAAGAGTTGAATTTCCATATGATACAGCAATTTCACTATTGAGTCTATATCCCAAAGAAAGAAAATCAATATATTGAAGAGATACTTGCACTCCTATGTTTATTGCAGCACTGTTTGCAATAGACATAATATAGAATCAACCTAAGTATCCATCAATGGATAAATTAATAAAGAAATGTGATGTGGATAAACAATGAAATATTATTCAGTCATAAAAAGGAAGGAAACCTTGTCATTTGTAATAACAAGGATGGGACGGGAAGCCATCACATTAAGTGAAATAAGTCAAGCACAGAAAGATAAATATCACATGTTCTCACATGAAGGAACTAAAAAAGTGGATCTTATAATGATAAAGAGTAGCTTGGTGGTTACCAGAAGTTGAGAAGGGAGAATGGAAGAAGAAGAAAGAACATAAACGCATTTATCAGCACCAACCTATACACTTCAAAATAGGGACACATTAGAGGGTGGAGGGGACTGTAGGGAAACGGGCAGAGCTGGCCAGCAAAAATGTTCCATATTCAGAGTGATGCATTAATCTACCTAAAGAAGAAAAGTACAGCATTCAACAGAAAGCCCTGGCATTAAGTGTGGAAGTGTGCCTCTCATCCATAGGGTAAGGGCTGGAGGTGATGATGGGTGGGACAAGACAGGAGAAACAGGAGTCTATTCATGATATATTTTTAGCAATTTTGCTACCTTAACTTAGAGGTATTTGGGTGGGAGCTGGGGAATGTAGTTGACAACACAAAGTGAACACTTGGTATTTTTCTAATATGGCAGGCTCACCTCAATATAAAAAAGCACCTTTTTTTTATAAGCTAGAATATCACTCTGTCAGTCAGACTGCAGTGCAGTGGCATGCTATTGCAGCTATTGCAGCTTCGACCTACTGGGCTCAGGCAATCCTTCTACATCAGCCTTCCAAGTAACTGGAGGGAACTACAGACATATACCACCACACTCAGTTAATTTTTTGATTTATTGTAGAGACAAAGTCACACCAAGTTGCCCAGGCTGGTCTTGTACCCCTGGGCTCAGGCAATCCTCTCACTTCCACCTATCAAAGTGCTCAGATTACAGGCATGAGCTACCACACTTGGCTGAAAAGGCACTTTTCTTTCATTTAACTTACTTTTACTTTTATTTTTATTTTTAAAGATGAGGGTTACAATTCAGGATTAGGTATACCAATGATCATTGTACAGGTAAAGTTTGAGCCTCACGTTGGTCCCCACTGGTTTGAGATGAAGTGTGCCCACCCCCCCAGTAGTTTCCCTCTACTGCCAATTCCTTTCTTATAGTATTAAGATAATTAATTGTTCAGGGTTTGCTTATGAATGAGAACATGTGGTACTCTGTTTTTGGTTTCTGTGATAGAGCTCTGAGTATTATAGCCTGTAAGTCCATCCAAGTTGCTGCGAAGTTCACAGATTTATGACTGCGTAATATTCCAGCATGTATGTGTAACACATTTTTTTATCCAGTCAAATTTTGATGGGCAATATGGTTGGTTATATATTTTTGCTATTGTGAATAATGCTGCAATAAACATGAGTGTGCAGTTATCTTATTCATAGAGTGACTTTGAGTCCTCCAGGTATATTCCGAGAAGGGGGATTGGTGAGTCATATGGAAGGACAATTGTTAGTTTTTTTAGGAATTGCCATACTGTTTTCCACAGAGGTTGTACTAGTTTACACTCTTCTCAACAGTGTAGACATGTTCCCTTTTTCCCACATCCTCTCCAACATCTGTTGTTTTTTGAGTTGATGGTGGCCATCTTGACTGGAGTTAGGTGGTATGTCCATGTGGTTTTAATTTGCATTTCATTAGTGATTAGTGAGGCTGAGCATTTTTTCATGTATCTATTTGCTGCTTGTATGTCTTCTTCTGAGAAATGTCTATTCATATATTTTGCCCACTTTTTTTAAATTGTGATATTGAGGGGTACATTTAAGGGTTAGGTACACAAATATGTCTCGTTTAGGCACCCTTGCTTGTAAGAAGTGTCCCCCCATCGTTTGTTTTTTTCTTTTTCAGCACATTTGAGTTCCTTGTAGATTCTAGATGTTAGGCTTTTGTCAGATATACAGTTGGCAAATATCTTTTCCCATTCTGTAGACTGTCTCCCCACTTTCTTGTGGTTTCTTCTGCTTTGCAGAAATTTTCCAGTTTGATGAAATATGTCTATCTTCTCTCTTATGGCATAGGCATTTTGGATTTTCATCAGGAATTGGTTGCCAGTTCCAATTTTCATAAGAGTATTTCCTGCATTTCCTAAGATTCTTATAATTTGAGGTTTTACATTTAGGTCTTTGATCCACTTAGAGTTGATTTTTGTGTATGGTGATTGGTAGGGGTCCTATTTCAATCTTCTGCATGTGTTCAGCTCATTTTTTCAGCACCATTTACTGAATAAGTTCTCCTCTGGTTGTTGTTGGAGGCTTTGTCAAAGATGAGTTGGCTGAGAAATTGAGGTTTTGCTTCCAGAATCTCTATCCTGTTCTATTGGCCTATATGTCTGTTCTTTTGCCAATACCAGGCTGTTTTGATTACTGTAACCTTATAGTAAAATTTTAATTCTGCAAGTGTGATACCTCCCACCTTATTTCTTTTGCTGAGGATTGTCTTGGCTATTTGTGGTCATTTATTTTCCCATATGAATTCCTGTATTTTCATTTCCAGGTCTGAGAAGAATGATGTTGGTAATTTAATGGGTATTGTGCTAAATCTGTAGATTGCCTTGGGTAGGATGGACATCTTAACAATGTTGATTCTTCCTAACCATGAGCATGGGATATTTTTCCATTTGTTTGTGCCTTCTTGGTTTTCTTTCTTTTTTTTTTTTTTTGAGTTGGAGTCTCACTCTGTCACCCAGACTGGAGTGCAGTGGCCACTCCCGGCCACCACAGCCTCGACCTGCTGGGCTCCAGCAATTCTTCCACCTCAACCTTCCAAGTAGCTAGAACTACAGGTGCGCACTACCATACCCAGCTAATTTTTTTTATTTTTCATTGTAGAGATGAGGTCTCGCCAAGTTGCCCAGGTGGGTCTCGAACCCGTGGGCTCAGGCAATCCACTCACTTCAGCCTCCCAAAGCACGGGATTACGGGCTGAGCCACCGAGCCAGGCTCTTCTTGGATTTCTTTGAGCAGTGTTTTGTAGTTTTTGTTGTAAAGGTATTTGACTTCTCTGGTTAGGAAGAAGCCAAGGTCTTTCTTTCTTTCTTTTCTTTTCTTTTTTTTTTGGTGGCTATTGTGAATAGGATTGTGCTTTTTATGTGGCTCTCTGCCTGTTTATTGTTGGTGTATAAGGATGCAACTGTCTTTTGCATGTTGATTGTGTAACCTGAGACTTTGCCAAAGTCCTTTATTAGTGCAAGAAGGTTTTCGACAGATTTTCTTGGCTTTTCAAGGTATAGAATCATATTGTAAGCACTTTTCTAATAGAATAAAATAAACATGGCATGAAAGTGCATTGACTTTAACAATTTTTTAAAATTCATTAAGTGTTAGTGTCAGTCAAAGGGGTCATATTATGGAAACAGATATAGCATCCACAAATAGGCATATGGGAAAGTCCCAATTACAAAAAGAAACTGACAACCAAGAATTATCAGTATCACTAAGGATAGGCATTAACTTCAATAAGAAGCAACAGAACCTAAGAATCACTCTAAGACCAAAAATAGGCATGCCTCCCAAACCACCAAGGGAAAAATACAATAGAATAAAGAAATATAAAAGAAGAAATACTTTAACCCAGAATCCTCCTCTTCTTCTTATAAGTTGTACCCTATCAGATGGCTAATTTTGTAAACATTCTAAGTACCTTTGGGTAGAAATGTGTTTTCTGGTTGTAGTGAATCAAGTTCCATGAGCACATTGATCACATTTGTTCTGTTATTCAAATTATCTATATCTTACTTTCAATGTGTTGAGAAATGTGAAAGGTAAGTAAAAAAGACTTTCAGTACTTGACTGATTACTACTTATTTCTCCCTGTTGTTCACTGGACTTTGCAGATCTTGTCATTTGTTATTAGTAAGCCTTATAGAAATTTTCTGGTAGGTATCTGCAGGGCTGTCAAGTTGAGAAGACTACCTCCTAGCTTTGGTTTGCTATAAATTTATCATAAATAATTGATGAGTTATCAAATATTTGTAGCACATATTGAAAGATCTGTGTTAATGTTTTAAATTTCATGATGAACTAATCTATACTGAGTTATTCTTGCCTTCTTAGAATACACATACTTAGTCACAAGTTTTTTTTAACAGTGCTAGATTTCATGAGCCAACAGTTTAATTAAGATTTTTGTATCTATGATTATAAGGAAGATTGACAATTTCTTAACCACACATATATGAATATATGTGTTCATACATATATGAAGAGAAAATAAGAGTGAAAGAGAGAAGCATTTCATATGATAACACTGGCATTTCAAATCAGCAACAGAAGGGTACTTTATTCAGTGTGTTAGAAACTGGTTAACAACTTCCAAAAAAGAATTTTTTTAAATAGAGACGACTTCTGGTTTCCAGTCCAGCACATGAAAAGATCAGAAGTTGTCACTCTAATCCTCACAGGACAAAAGCTGAAAAAAATTAGCTCCACTAGAGAATTGAGATCATAGGGCAAAACAAAAACAAAAACAAAAACAAAAACAAAAAACTCCCGTCCTCAGAATTAGAAAGAGAAATAGATGACTATAGAGAATCACATTTTACCATAACAGAAACTTCCATGGGTTCCAGTATCTGGATAGGAAATTGTAAAATGTAATTGATATTTTGCTGGAGGCACAGTGTAGACAAGGTTGGAAGCCTAAATCTATAGGAGACTGGTTTAGAAGGAGCCCACATTTTTGTGAGTTTTACCTTCAGGAACCATATCAGGTTCTCACAGTAAAGACTGAAGAAAACTCCATCCCCAACTTGTGATTCTGGTAGGAATGGGGAAAAGCAGCCATTTTTTCCTAAAAGATCTACCCTCAAAGGTAACTATTATACTGGAGCCTAAGTGTCTGGGCTTCTACCAGGGCCTAACCCATGTGAGTGGGTAAAATCCCAACCCCAGGTTTTTGAACCTTCCTGAACCACCTAAAGGGGAGAGAGAGCAGCTGAGAAGCACTTGTAAAGTTCATAGCCTAGGAAGAACAGGATCAATAAAAGACTGAGACCTAATCATAGGACTATGAACCCTCCATCACCCCCCCCCACACACACCCCTTACCACTATATCAATAGGGCTCCTGTATAATTCCAGGTGATTACAGATAAAAGAATAGCAAATCAGATCATATTTAAGACAAAAACAAGGACACTAGAGAAAATTATATCCTTTCACATCTGCAGATTCAGCAAACAGTAAACACAGCCTAACTCTCAGCCAGATAAACATAAAACTTCATGCTAAAGACCTATCTACCTTAGTTCTTTTTATCCAATTCATTGTATCTAATTTTCTCCTCAAAATTACAAGACATACTAAAACACAATTTGAAGAAATAAAGCAAGCATCTGAACTAAACTCAGATATGGCAGTGATATTGAAATTATCAGATGAAAATTTTAAAACAACTAACATTAATATGTCAAGGGGTCTAACAGAAAACAAGAACAATGCATGCAAGAACAGATGGGTCATGTAAGCAGAGGGATGGAAATTCTAAGAAAAAATAAAAAAGAAATTATAGAAATAAAAAACCCTGTAACAAATGTGAAGAATGTCTTTAATAATTTTAATCAATAGACTAGATACAATAGAGGAAATTATCAGTGATCTGAAAAAAATAACAGTAGAAAATTTCCAAACTGAAATGTAAAGAGAAATAAAAAATTAAAAAACAGAATAGAATATCAAAGAACTGTGGAACAATTACAATAGGTGTAAATACTTATAATTATAATATCAGCAGAGGAACAAAGAGGGAAAGAGAGAGAGGTATATAGTATTAGAAGAAATATTTGAAGTAATAATGACTGAGAATTTTTCAAAATTAAAGACAGACACCAGACCATAGACCCAGGAAGCTCAAAGAAAAAAAGCAGAATAAACAACTATAATAATCCATACATAGACAAATCATATTCAAACTGTAGAGAATAAAAGACAAAGAGAAAATATTCAAAGAAGCTGAGGGAGAGAGAGATCTTACCTTTGGAGAAGGAAAAATAAGAATTACACCAGACTTCTCTTTATAAACCATGGAAGCAAGAAGAAAATGGAATGAAATATTTAAAGAATTGAAATAAAAATCCCATCAACCTATAATCAGATTACATCTGTATGCAGTGAAGTCATCCCTCAGAAGTAGAGGAGAAATAAAGACTTGCTCAATAATCAAAGGAATTTGTTGCCAGTAAACCTGCCTTACAAGATATGTTTAAAGAAGTGACACCGAAAAAAGATACAAGTCAGAAACTCAGATCACATACAGAATGAAAACAAAGTTAAAATTTAAAAATGCTTATTTTTAATTTATCTGACAGATAACAATGTGTTCAAAATAATAACAGAACAATGTATTTGGTGATCTTAGCTTGTGGGTAAATGAATGAATAACAGCAGTGATAATAAAGCATGGGAGGGAGGAATCAAGAATTCTCTGTAATAAAATATTTGCACTCCTCATAATGTGGCATAGTGTTATTTGAAAGCAGGCTCCAATTAGTTTTAAGCATATGTTGCAAATTCTAGGCCACCACTAAAAAAACAGTGCAATTGCTAAGAGTATAAATGTTAAGAGAGAAAAAAATTGAACCAGATAAAATGCTCAATTAAAACCAGAAAAGGCAGAAAAAAGAGTGTAATAAAAAACAAAGAAACAAATAGCAAGGGCAACAACTAGAAAATAATAATAAATATGATAGATATTAATCCAACTATATCAATAATCACTTTAAACATCAATGGTCTAAACGTATCAGTGAAAATGCAGAGACTATCAAAGTGGATAAAAATATCAAGACTCAACTATATATTCTTCTTAATATATAGTTGTTACAGAAACCCATTTTATCATAAAAAAGATAGATTAAAAATAAAGAAGTGGAGAAAGATATACCCTACTACCACTAAACAAAAGTAATATGGAGTAGTTCTGTTAACTTCAGATGAAGCTGACTTCAGAGAAAGAAAAAATTGTTAGAAATAAAGAGGGTACTACATAATTGTAGAGTTTGATTTCCTAAGAAGACATAATAATCTTTAGTGTGCATGTGTCTAACAACCATACTAAAATATGTAAAGCAAAAACTAATAGAATTGCAAGGAGAGGCTAGGCTCAGTGGCTCAACCTTTAATTCCAGCACTTTGGGAGGCTAAGGCGAGTGGATTGCCTGAGCCCACGTGTTCAAGACCAGCCCAGGAAACCTGGCAAGACCTCATCTCTACAATAAATCAAAAGTTAGCTGGGCATGGTAGCACACACCTGTAGTTTTGGCTACTTGGAAGGCTGAGGCAGAAGGATCGTCAGAGCTCAACTCCAAAAAAAAAAAATTGTAAAGAGAAATAGATGAATCCACTGTTATAGCTAGAAGACTTCAACACTTCTCTATCAGTCCCCATTAATTGACAGATCCAACAGGTTGGAAATCAGTTAGGAACATAGTTGAATTGAAAAAGCATAATAAATTAACTTATCTAAGGATATTTATAGAATACTTCACTCAACAACAGCAAAACACACATTTTTCTCAAGATCACATAGAATATTTACCAAGACAGACCACATTTTGGGCTATAAGACACACACTAACAAATTTAAAAGGATGGAAATCATACAGTGATTTAAATTATAAATTATAAAGTATATACAATGATTTTCATGACAAAAAATCATTCAAATCATGATGGAATCATGAGAAATCAATAATAGAAATATATCTGGAAAACACAAAGCATATGGAAATTAAACAACACACTTCTAAGCAACACATGAGTCAAAGAATAAGTCTCAAGAAAAATTTTAAAATATTTTGAACTATATTAAAATGAAAATAGAACTTATCAAAATTTGTGGGATGTAGCTAAAGCAGTGATTAGACAGAAATTTAGAGCATAACCTGTCTATATTACTAAAGAGTAAAGATCCAAAATCAATAATCTAAGCTTCTAACTTAGGAAACTTGAAAAAGAACAATAAATTAAATCCATAATAAACAGAAAAGTGGAAATAATAAAAATTAAATCAGAACTCAATGCAACATTAGCAAGACAAAAAGCTAGTTCTTTGAAAAGACAAAAAAAGCTTGATAAGCTTTTAGCCACATTAACTAAGAAGAAAAAGAGAGAAGATCCCAATTACTCATATAAAAAATGAAAGAGCCATTCACACTGATCCCACTTAAAGGATTATAATGTACTAGTACTAGTATTATTAGTATAAATAAAGTGCTAGTATGAACAACTCTACATCCACAAACTTGACACCTTAAATGAAATGAAACAATTTCTTGAAAGACACAATTTTCCAAAACTCACACAGGAAGAAACAGATCATTTGAATTGGCCTATATTTATTTAAAAAATTGAGCCAAAAATAGTGAATAACCTTTCAAAATAGAAAGCACAAGGACAAATAAATTCTACCAAACATTTAAGGGGAAAGTGATACCAATTCTCTATACTCTCTTTCAGAAAATAGAAACAAAGGAAATTCTCTCATTCTCTTGAGCATTCAGTACCTTAATACCCAAACCAGAAACATTACAAGAAAGGAAAACAGCAGATCAATATTTCTCATAAGCATGGATGTTAAAAATCCTCAAAAATTACCAACAATTGAATCCAACAATGAATAAAAAAATTATACATGACCACCAAGTAAGATTTATTGTAGGCTAAACATGTGAAAATCAATTAATGTAATCAGCCACATCAACAGGCTAAAGAAGAAAAATCATATGTTCACAGCAAGACCAGAAAATGACTTTGATAAAATCCTACACCCATTCATGATAACAGTTCTCAGCAAACTAAGAATAGGTGGGAATTAAAAATAGGTAGGGATTAAAAATAAAAGTTACAAAAAAATATGGCTAACATTATACTTGTTGGGAGCCGGTGTAGAGGCTCGCCTGAGCGTTAGGGATCCAGGCGGGCTGTGGACCCTGAGACCACTAGGATGAGTTCAGGAGCTGATGGCCCATCTCCTCTCCCTTCCTTTTTGGCACGTTCCACTAACAGGGACTTTAATGATCTAAGCTTGAAGCTCTGAGAGTACGACAGGCATGGCTTACTTTAGGAGTCCATTGTTCCCGTTTCTCACAGACTGCGGTTTCGGCTTTAACTCAACACAGTTCAAACTCAGATCACATTTGGGAGTCTTTAATATGGTACAAGCTTCTTTATAAGATTCAAAAGTATACTTGTAGAATTAGTATATACATATGGAGAGCTGCTTTTAGCTTTAGATGGTATAGATGATTATTTAGAGTTACTAGAAATGGCCCAGCATGTGCCTTAGGCTGGGCTACATTCCTAAGGGCCCAGCATGTACTTTGGACTGGGCTGCATTCCTTTAAACTGGTTTTACTTAGAGTTAGTATAGGGTTTTTTCTACTTATTATAGAAATTGAATTTATTTTACTCATAGAAAGTATCGTAGAATAGGTTATGCTACATCAGTGAATTATGTTAGTTCAAGCATGATCAAACATGATATTTTGAGGTTTAATGAGAATACAGCCAACTTTAG
>CAUYQG010201223.1:0-12903 GCA_963574415.1 Tarsius wallacei | reverse complement strand
GCTGAGGTGAGTGGACTGACTGAGCCCGCGGGTTCGAGACCCACCTGGGCAACTTGGCGAGACCTCATCTCTACAATAAATCAAAAATTAGCTGGGTGTGGTAGCGCGCGCCTGTAGTTCCAGCTACTTGGAAGGCTGAGGTGGAAGGATCACCGGAGCCCAGCAGGTCAAGGCTGCGGTGGCCGGGAGTGGCCACTGCACTCCGGTCTGGGCGACTGAGTGAGACTCCAACTCAAAAAAAAAAAAAAAGTTCTTCCATCATTTTACTCACAAGAATATGATTATTTCTATAGAGGTGAGTTGGGACATATGCCGTTCTTTTCTTTCTCTCTTTCTTTTTTTAGGTGAGATCTCACTCTTTTTGTCCAGGCTGGAGTGCACAACTTACCACAGCCTCAACCTCCTGGGCTCAGGTGATCCTCCTTCCTCAGCCTCCCAAGTAACTGGGACTACAGCCATGTGTCACCACACCTGGCTAATTTTTTAAAATTTCTTGTAGAGACAAGGTCTCACTACGTTGCCCAGACTGGTCTCAAACTCCTGCTCAAGCAATCCTCCCATGTTGGCATCTCAAAGTGCTGGGATTACAGGTATGAGCCTCCACACCCAGCCCATTTTCAATGAGTAGATGCATTTATCAATCTAGCCTTCCCCATTTTCATTTTTTTCCTGAAAAAATTTTTCTTAAAGCCCAATATTTCAATATTTCAAAATGACCATCTCTGTGAATGATTTACTGAGGAAGAATAAAAAAAGAGACCTAAAGATCTGTGTGAACAGCTCTCCAGTCCTGCGAAGTTAAAGGTCCAACATTAGAGAGCCCACCTTACCTGAAACGCAAAACTAAATTTATTAGCAAATTACAGAGAATTCTGTAGGCCAAGAGCAACTGCATTGCCCCTGATGAAGGAGGGCACAAGCTTCCTTTCCAGGCAAGCAGGGTCTGGCTTGGTTTTTAGTGGTAAGTCGAGCCCTCTCTTATCTCCACAAGGTGAGGATGCTAGTGTATACCAAAATGAGATACTACTGAGAAAGGCAATAAAGAGAGGAAAAAAGCCTAGATAGTTTTAAAATAGCCAAAGCTCTGGAATTCCCTTTGCAGGGTAACATGAAGCACCAATGGTAGTAAAATTCTGGCAAAAATTAAATAATCATCCTAAAAAAACAGGGTGACAATTTTGGTGTGGGGATTAATACTTTACTGAGGTCATTCATAATATACAAACCTCTGAGGAACTGGAAAAAAGCAAAGTTGTATAGAGATAACCCCAAAGCCCAAATAATTGCACCCTTCCTACAACCCCATTCCCACCCCCCCAGTCTGTCTCCTCTGCAAAGAAGCTACAAATATCTCTGGGCAAACAGTTCCTGCAGACAAGTTCTCAAGAAACGGTTAAGACAAAAATGAAACCAACCAGTATTTTAAAAACTCAACCCAGTAAGAACATGGCAGGGTTTTAAAAGGCTCCTAATAGAAATAACCTCTTGTCTTGAGTCAGGTATGACACTCTCATAAGAACCCCTTCTCCCACTTAGTGTTTTTACTCATTAAGATGAGGGAACAATTTTCTATGTCAGATGAAACACACACATGCAGTTTTTAAAAAGTTTCAACTTTCTTTGCTGACGGTGTCTGACCAGCAGCTTCTGGAAATACACTTTTAAAATCAGGTACAAAAAGTTGTAGGAAGCAAAGATCTATTATTTTTTAAAGATACCAGTGAGTTAATCAAATTAACACCACTGTTATGGCAACTCAAAGCAACTGGCATAATTTTTCCAGTTTCTTTAAACTCATGAATGCTGACTCATCACCTGAGTATTGTTTATCACAACTAATAATCATTAACAACTTCTTATTTATATGCCCTCAGTCCTCAGAGCATATTCACGTCTCTTTCAATCATCCAGATAAACTTGTGAACATTTTCAGTGAAGAATAAAAATCAGAGCAAATGTACCTCTTCCTCTGGCATCAGACCAACCTTCCGGAGGGAACTATAAAGCAAGACTTGTGAGCTGGAAGACGAGCACTGGCTGGACTGGCTCCAGTGGAAGCTGCGAGGGCCTTCCACTGGCAAGGTTTCCTTGTTTTGTTTCCCTGAGTTTCTTTCTGCAGAGGAAGGGGGCCAACAAAGGCCAGCCAAGGGATACATGGCCTTGTCAGCTCAACCTTGACCTGGCATACAGGCCACTTCTGAAGTCATACCAGCCAGCTGCCAGAAGCAGCTTAGAAGACAAATCAAGGAATCTCCTAGACCTCAGCAGGAGGAAAATACAACGACTAGAGATGATCCTACCCTGGCTTACGATCTGCTTCTCATAGTGTTTCCAAAAGGCAGTCCACCGTGTGTGATGCACAGCCCTGCTACCTGAGTCTGCTCCTGGCCCACACTGGCTTATTTAGTGTTTCTCAGGGTAGCATGGGGCTGTTCATTTTGTGACTCCGGATGTATCTTTGAGCTGCTGAGTACAAAGAGCTCCTGCCTTACAAAAGACATTTGACGATGTTTACAAAAAAGGGCTCTTTTATGTATACACACATACTGAGTGTTTCTTAAAACGGAACCTCAGACACTATAAATAAGAAAAATTCTGAAGGAATTCATCCCCTGTATGTTTCCCCTTGGGTTTCTTAGGAGGAGGGCAAGGGAGGGAGTAGAAACAAAGAATTTGAGTAAGTTTCCCACCAATATTTTGGCACATGGAAGCCCAATTTGGGTACAACCCAATTCAGTCCAACTTGTACTGCAACTTGTACCCTCAACAGCAGGGTATAGGAGGGCACAGAAATAATGTCTAGGCTGAGTCTTTTTATTCTCAGACCCTGGCTTCCAGGGAGCTCAAGAAGATTCTTTCCACCATGCATGAAACACTCTCAGGAGAGTCCCCATAGCATCTCCACTGGTGTCATTAATGACTTCCCACTGAGAAAACCTATTTCCTGGCTGAGAAAACTGAAAACAGACATCTTCTTGAGTAGTTGCTGAAAGTCAAGTTTCTGTATTACAAGTATGAATTTTGGAAATTTCTGTGGATACTGTTTATGACTTAATTAAATACCCTCAATGCCATCCCTCCTTTTCTTCTAGGTATGTTTGGCCACTTCCACAACTTGCCTAACAGTCCTCACCGAGTCAGTGCTGTTTGAGGTACTGCCTGGGATTGTTACCTCAGGGTATTCTCACCTCAGCAAATCTGTTCCAAGGAAGACAAAATGGACATGAAGGTTGGTCATGTTACAGATCCACAAAACAAAGGCTCTTTGGCTTTTGCAATTTAAAGGCCTGGGGTGGAGGAGGAACTAAGGGGCTGACCTTAACAACTGCAAGAGGGGTGCAGAAGGCTTCCTCAAGAAGCAACTTTGCAGTTAAGATCCTTAAAGTACTATTATTATTAACAGCACAAACAAGGAAGAATGGTAGCCCTCTATTGCGTAGGCAAAGAAAACAACATGAATCTTGTTCTATGTTAAACAACATTAAAAAGAGCCATACATACTGCAGTAACTTAGATTTGGTTGTGATAACAGTGGGTAACCAGACAGGTGGTGATCAGGCAAATTGTGCTTTTTCACATTATTACAAAGATGCTGAACCCAGGAAAGATGAGGAGACCCCTGAGAAGGGGCAAGGCTGAGTGGAGTCTGTGATTCTCAGCACCACAACTCAAAGGGAAACGCGTGGGGGCCATGAGGAAGCAGTGCTGAGGGTGCAGGTGCTTCCTCCTATACCCTATAAAATACCAGAGGCTCTGGAAGCCATGAGTTCTGCCCTCAAAGCCTTGGGATGAGGCTCCAGGAAGCAGGCGTGAGAGGGTCTGGATCTGTCAGGGGCTGAGTTCTGAGGATTTTGGCATGTTTTCTATTTCAAGGATGAGAATGACAGGCCACACAAGGTAGGGGTTTTTTTTCCCCCCTGTGAAAAGATGCTGTGCCCCAAACTCTGTTTTGGTAAAAACATGCAGAAGGAAATCAACATAACTACTATCCAGTTTCTAGGGCTTACACATTTCAACCATGACCAATTTGGTGGAAACTTTCAATTCCTTTGGGACAAACTGCAGTTTCTTTTAGAATTTCCAAATTAAAAAGCAAATCAGAATTTTTTCTGAAAGCCTTTTCAGACCCACTCAAGCACAGGGCACCAGGCACTGTTTAAACACCCGGGATACTGTTAGAATGATGGCACTTCCAGGCTGCAGGCCTGCTGAACCCAGGAGACTACAGACATCCTTACACGGAGAACTGCCGAGAGGGACAGCAAAGAGGAGCGATCAGCGTGCCCAGATACAAGAGCACACATATCCAGCAGGAAGCCATCTTGACCCAGAAGATGGACCAGCTCCCGCTGAAGAAGTTTTCGATATTGGCGCTTTCATAGCTGTGGAAAAATAAAAGACCTAACTGTGGTCAGAGAAGGAAGGGGGGCGGGCATTTCACTTCCTGCCCCTCCAGTCTTTTTTTTTTTCCTTTTTTAGCAACTCAGTGGAGATATAACTCTATACATCTATAGTGTACAATTCAATGGCTTTTAATATACTCATAGACAGACTTGTGCAGCCACCACCACAATCCATTTTGGAACATTCTCATCACCCCAAAAGAAATCCTATACCCCTAAGCTGCCCTCTCCTTCCTACAATACCCCATCACCCTGGAATCTAGTCTATTCTCTGTCTCTATCTATAGATTTGTTTATTCTGGACAGATCATATAGAAAGGAATCATGTGGCCTCTTGTGACTGGCTTTGTTTACTTAGCATACTATTTTCAGGCTTACCTATTTGTAGCACAGGTCAGTACTTCATTCCTTCTTATTGCTAAATAATATTTTCTCATAGGGGTAGAGCACATTTTATTTTTCCATTCACTAGCTGATGAACATTTGAGCTGTTTCTACTTTCTGGCTATTATAAATAATGCTGCTATGAACATTTGTGCATAAGTTTTTGTGTGAACGTATTTTTCTTTTTGTCACGGATGTAGCCTTAAAAGTGGGATGGCTAGATCCTATACTAACTCTGTTTAACCATTTAAGTAACTGCCATATTGTTTTCCAAAGCAGCTTTATTTCCCACCAGCAGTTTAAGAGAGTTCAAATTTCTCCACTTCTTCAACATTTGTTGTTATCTGTCTTTTGAATCATAGCTCCCTTCATCCTTTCTGATGCTTCACCCAAGCCAAGATTTCCCAAGAATTCTCAAAGCATCACTGTTAAGCACTGAAAATTCCTTCCCCTTCTCCTCCTTCAGGAAGAATCTCCTCAAATGGAGTCTTTTCCAGTCACTGTGCTTAAAACTGCCCTGCACCACTCTACTAACCGCCTGTCCCCCCATTCCTCTTTCTCCTCATTTTCTTTTCCTTCCTCATACTCATCACCATCAGACACACTATATTCAACTCGTGTCTTGATCAGTCTCTCCCACTTATCTATGTGCTTGGGCACCTAGAACAGCAAGGCACATAGGAGCCACCTGCAAATCTGAGGAAGGAATGAATAAAAGAAGCACAATGAGCCTGAGGGGCTAAGCCTAATTTATCAGTCGAACAAATTATGATACAACAGAAACTTTGGATCTGCAGAAAAAATACGAATCTCTGTGTAGTGACAAGGAAAGCCAGGCCCCTCGTGTACTGCCAAGTTTTAAAAAAACCTCAAGAGGAATCACATGAAATGGCATTTAAAAAAGTCACACAGGTTTGTAAATGCATAGAAAAGGAGCGAAAGGAAACACACCCCATCAGTGGTTATCTGTGTGTGTGTGTGGGGGGGTGTCATTTTGTTACTCCTCATAATTCCACATTAGTTTAGTTTTTTTAAAAAGATGTTTTAAATTTTTGAATGAAAGTATAGAAAAAGGGGGAAAAAGAGACATAAAATTTGAAGTAGAAAAAAAGGATATTTCCTCTCTCTTAAAAGCAGATGGTTGCTTAAGAATTTCAAATTTCCCCTTCATGACTACTACATTTTCCAGATTGCCTATATGGAACTAGCCTTCACTTGCAGTACATATCATCAATTTCCAGGGTTAAAACATGCCAATAAACAGGTTAAAACTCAGAACTGTTTCCTGTAAAGGTTATGAGTGCAGCAGGACTTAGATAAGATTTAGGTGACTCTGGGAGACTTGTCCTATGTTTCAGCACTTCAAAGAACAGTACTTAAATCTTAACTTTAAGACTCTCCTTCAAAAAAGTCTAAGCAAGTTGGCCACTCACTTGAACCAGCTGGTGATGGTCATCATCACGTAGAGGGAAGCCAAGAAGAACACAGAGTGAAAGTAGGAATAGCTGTAGACAGTGCCTTTCTTCTCGTCATAGATGACCCGTGGTCCCTCCTTCACGTTCTGCTGCTCTTCAGAGTCTGTGAACCAGAGAGAGCACTCAAGCTTGGTAAGTGAACATATGCACTTGTATGTTTAGCAAAGTCACACTCACTAACACTAACTCCAATCTCAGGGTTTGTCCAGTAGAAAAGATATCAAAAAAGTATTTTAGACCCTCAGGCAACTATAATCTGTGCCATGAGTACAAAGTCCCCACCCCATCTCAGTCACTTCAGTAACAGGAAGAGTTCCTAATGTCACTTTTTTTTTTTTGAGCCAGAGTCTCACTCTTTCACCCAGGCTGGAGTGCAGTGGCACGCTCATGGCCACCGCAGCCTTGACCTACTGGGCTCAGGTGATCCTTCCGCCTCAACCTTCCAAGTAGCTGGAACTACAGGCATGTGCCACCATGCCCGGCTAATTTTTTTATTTATTGGAGAGACAAGGTCTTGCCAAGTTGTCCAGGTTGGTCTTGAACCCGTGGGCTCAGGCTATCCTCCCACCTCAGCTTCCCAAAGTGCTGGGATTATAGGCGTGAGCCACTGTACCCAGCCTCATTTATTTTAACAGAGCAGAACAAAGAGAGCCCTTAAAAACACAAAACTTATAAGCTCAGCAGAAAGTAAAAGAGTAAATCAGGAGAGAGCTCTAAAGTCATTGGGATCCTCCAATCCAAGAAGGAAAGTAAGTTCAGGGAAAGAAATGGTCCCCAAATAAGGTGCCAGGACCTCTTGGTATTTTCCAAATCCTTCTTTTAGAAAAACACACTTTCTGTTTCTCTAAATCTGACTGTATAAGTTAAATATGAGCAAAGATATAGACTGCTTCTTCCCACAGAATAACAACACAAACAAAACCCAACAACTCTTGAGGCAGAATGTGAAAATTATATAAACAGTAAACCAGCTTCAGAATAAAAGTTTTTCCCTTACCATTCAAGTTATTTGCATCTGAATCCCAAATGCCTACAGATTAGAGTTAGAGGTCTGCAGGGCCACACAGATGCAAAGAATAAAAGTGCTCTGCTTACCCTCTCCACTGGGACTGAAGCAAAAACAGCACCGAGCTACCTGTGAAAACAAAGCAACCAGATCAGGCAGGTTGTTTTCTATTTTCTATCTCCACATCAGTAAGCACCAGAGGCTACCGCCATGCCAAACCTTCCCCTATTTGAACCACATACCAGGTTCTAAACTGCATTTATTCCTTCAAAATATTTTGACTAAGTGTCTGTGCTTACCCAGTGTGTCACCCAAAGCCCTTCCAGGGACTTGGTGCTTGCTCCTGCTACAGGAGTGCTGAGAGCTCTTTTGCTCTTCCTGGGTAGTCCCCATTGAACGACTAAAGACAGCAGGGGTATAGAGGACCAGCTATTATGACCCCTGGGGACAACTCTTGATAGGTCACATATGTTCTGAGGCACCCTCGAGGATAGTGAGGCTTTGTCCAGCTGCATTGACCTTCAACTTCAATCTCTGCCCAATATTGCCTCCTTCCCCTTTCTCCCTTCCACATATGCTGATCACCAATAAACATTCCATACAACAACTCTGCTTCAGCTTCTGCTTCTGGAGAACTCAATGTGAAACACACAATGAACAAGACGAGAGACCCTCTCTTCTGGTGTCCCCTTCCAGTGCTTTCCTTTACATGCTGCTTCACTAACTCCTACTTTTGAGGTTGGGATTACCATCCTGTTTACAGTTGAGGAAACTGAGGTCAGGCAAGTTAAATAAATGACCAACATTACCAAACTAGCTTAGGGACAGAGCTAGAACATATACATGAAGAATGGGGACTCCAAGGTCCATGATTCACAATAGATGACACATGATATCTAGGAGATGGTGAAGTCCATAGCATCCAAAATAGTAAAACTATGAAATTTGGAAGCAGGAGGCCTACTCACATTTCCTGTTAAAACCAAGCCCCTTCACTGGCTGTATATAGGGTGGATGGGATACTTGCCTCTCAAAAATCTTTGCTACCCTTTCAAATTTCATTTCATTATTTCTTACCTACTCAAAACAATAAACTTAATTTTAAGCTATCGGATTATGAAAAATCAATACATGATTCCAGAAGGACTCTGATAAACAGAGTAAGAAACATACCAGGTATCAAGACAATATGGGAAGAGACAGTCCTTTAGCACTTTCTTGTTGAAGATATTTGAACTACAAAGGACAGAGAACCAGAGGAGAGGATATGGGAGCTTAAGCCTTCATCTCATTTATATATCTCAAGGCCAAGCCCTTGTTCTCCTGCTTGGCGAGGAAACCTGTAATACAGGTATTTGCCTTGACAGGACCTTGGATCAAGTAGCATGGTCTAAAAATCACTAATTCATTTAGTGGGTCCAAGACATGGGGTGCTGAGATCCTAGTTCTTTTGAAGCTTAAGTTACTGCAAGAAACTATTAACTCTCTTTCAAAGGTGTACCCTGTGAAACATGATGCAGGAGAACAAACCAACTTCCATCCTGCATACTCTCCAGTTCAGAAGAAAACCCTGGAATGTTTTCCCGTGGACTGAGAAGAAAAACATCCTCTCTTAAATCTAACATAGAGACTCGCTGTTCTTTGAGCTTGAACTCTGTACACAATAGGGACATTGAAATCATAACCATACGACCTCAGCAGGTGGCTACCCAGTCAGTGGAGAGAACAAATGCCTGCCTTCTAGAGACCATTCTCTTCTGTGCAATAGGCAGAAACCTATTCAAACTCAGCACAATTTTCTCCTTTAAGCAACAGAAAGAGCTGGTGAATGATGCTGGCAGACTGACAACCCTTCATAAGGGGTCACTATCTGTAGGTCAGGTGCAAGAAAGACCATCCCCAGACACCCAGCTGCAGAGTAAGTGCTCATATCTGGACAGATACCAGGGCTCTTCCATCCAGAGAAAGCTAATAGAATGCAGCCAGTGGCCAGATGCCAGGCAGTTCAGCAGCTGAGCTCCCTAGCAGTTGTAGTCAAGAACAGACTCTGGGCCAGAGTGCACGGTTTACATCCTGGCAAATCAAAACTGCAAGGTGTTAAATGACTTCACTTTTCTGTTTTCTCCCCAGCATCTCACTAGGTTTTGGTGAGGATTAAATGAAATCACATATGAAGAGTTTAGAATGGTATTTGGCACGCAGCCAAGTGATACAGTCTTCAGCCACCATCGGAACCCCTGGTACTTTCCATTCTTGGGCCCAGGGCTGAGTCTTTGCCTGGTTGCCTCCATCTGACTTGACCTTTCTGACCTTAATGGATGTTACATTGAGAGCATCAGAAAAACTTTAGCATAATTAATAAAATAACAGACATTTTGCTGACCGATAGGCATCTGCCGAACACTGATTTTTTCACTGTGCAGGTAAAGGGCCTCACCAGCTTGAAACAAATGTATTTATTGTTGATACTTCCTTTCCCTGAGATGCCCACCTGATGAACTAATGCCCAGTTAAACAAGCTGATGTATCTGCTAAGTACAGCGCAGCATCTGGCACAGAACAGATGCAGTTCCTTCCTTTCTTTTCTTTCTCTTCCCTTCAGAACAGCTATTACATAATCTCAGACATGCTGTGTATGGAGGGCACAGACAGGTAGAAAACAGATGATAGACTAGACCCTCACTCCACCACAACAGAGGTAAAGAGCAAGGTGCAGCCTGACAGGTTCCTGAGCCTCTGGGGGCAGGGGCGGGCAGCAGGGTGCTACACGAGGCCAACTTTGTTGGAGGGAAATCAAGAATTGTTCACTTTCTCCATAGTATACACAGAAAAACCTTTCTTTTTCTGTACAAAGGTTCATTTCTTTTTTCCTGAGCAGAAAAACAGAATCATGGAATGCAGATTGATAAAGGCACAAATAAATACAAATGGGCCCCCTGAGAAATGGGTCTTCTGAGATGAAGGACAGGAAAAGGAAATGAACTTACTTCCAGTTCAGGAGCTGCATATCGCCCCTGCAGAGCATCAGAACTCGATCTGGTTGTTGATGTCAGACTAAGAAACAAACAAAAAAGTCAGCAGGGCATGTGAACATGTTACACCACATGAACAAAGGGGAGAGCTGGCTGGCCAAATGCTCCAGCAAGAGGCTCCTGAAGCCACATCCAGGCTGCCTCAGTAAACACAGTCTACTTTGACATCACACTTGACTCCAACACTGATTGGCTGATTCTATTGCTGATGTGTTTTTTCATGGATTACATTTGATCACTTGATGCAAAGAGAAGTTTGTAGGTAGAAGGCAGCCAAAATATTTTTTGGTCCTATGCCTTTGTTTTCAGTATTGAATTTTGCTTCTCCTCCCTCAAATGCCAGCATAATGTTCTAACTGCACTTTTATCTTTCCTTCTCTTTGACTAATCTCACTTAGAGAGACTCAAAAGCAATGAGAGAACCCAGAAATGGCAAGGGAAAGCAAGGACACAAAAGTCAAGGTAACAGTTATTTACTACTATAGTCAGCCTATGTACGGTGGGACAAGGTTTTCTGTATGGAAATTTAACTAACATAGAGAGCTGTCAGTGTAATAAAAAAAATTCTTCCTACCATTTTCCCCATCTCTAGAGAGGTAAAATGTTAGAATTATTTGACATAAATAAAAAGAATATATTTTTCCTGAAAACAAAAACATGGAAAACATTTAAGCAAATAAAAATATAAACAATACTTGGGGTTCCAGCTAATATTCATTTAGCATATATTGACTGAAGGCCTATTATGTGTTAGGCCCTGTCCTAAGCACCAGGGACTCATTGGTGAAAAGGGCATGAATTCTGCCCTCATGTAGCTACAAGCAGGCCTGGATTTGGGGACGGGGTGTTCCTGCTTGTGGACAAGTGAGAAGGAACTTCATCTCCACCACATGAACCCCACAGGGCAACTATGCCTTCCATGTACATTTCCATCCTTTCTTAGGAAGGAAGAGATCAATGAGATGCAGATAAACAATAAAAAGCCTTCTTCACAAAGAGGTCCAATGGGATTCCCGTGAATGGCTTTTCTGTGGTCCACTCAAGTTCAATAGCATCTGACTGTCAGTCTGGTCAGAGAAATGACAGAAGCATTTACCAATGACTGTGTGTACAGAGAACACACAACTGCTCCTGCATTTATTAACAGTAGCCCATATTCTGTGCAAATAAATTATGATTTTACAATATGTCATTTCCATGGGGAGAAATGTGAATTTTAATTTTAAGAAGAGATCAGTATCTGAAATTTTTATCATGAAAGATGACGTTCATTCTTTTAAAAGTTAGAATAAATATTCCATTTTATATATTCTCTGGATTAAAATGGTTTCTGACAAACAAAGCTCTTGATTCTACCTTTGCCAGTTTATTTCACCATCAAAGAGCACTAAAATAGGGAAGGTTCTTTTTTTTACTTCTAAAATTATCTACATTCAGTTCATCATTAGCACTACTGATTTCTACAAGTAGATGTTACCCTAAATTAAGGTCTTTAAATCAGTTGTAGCCTCCCCCTATAAAACACTCTTCTTAGAATCACCAAGAAAAAATTGTTTTTTATATGCTCTTCAAGCCTAGGAAATTCTTGTTGTCTGCATTCAGGCTATTACAAAGACCCATCTGTTTGGTCAGCACACATTGCTATATATATGTGGTGTGTGTGTGTGTGTGTGTGTGTGTGTGTGTATAAAACAATTCCTGGGTTATCTATAATCTTGTCTCTTCAGTGCTAAGGTATGTATGACTTTAGCCCAGTATTTCCCATGGGGGTGAAGGAAGACCAACGATATTTGGTTGAGACATCTTTACCTATCGAATGGTGAAGTCTACTACACTGTGGTGTTCACTGTCTCTGGCCCCCACCCACAAAATGCCTTGCAGTTACTATGGCAGCCAAAACCAATGCCTTGCCCTCCCTCCCCCCCAAAAAACCTTTGCAGTGCCCAGGACCCTTCCACAATGGGAGAGGGATGCACATGGCAGTGCCTCTCAGCACCAGAGCTACAGCTAGCTGCTTCTGGATCTGGCCAAAGGCTGCTGGATCACAGGAAATCTCTAAGAATGTATCCAAGCTTTCCCATGGGGGACAGCAGGTTCCCTCATGCATTTATAGTCCCAGACTTTGTGTGAGAAAACTCAACCTTATTCCATCATACAATCCAATTGGGGTGGGGGCATGCCATGTCCCTGGCACTGAACTGTGAAGATTTCAAGCTGGCAGTTCAGTAAGGGGCAGGACTTTCAAAATAAATATACAAATCTCTCCCCTTCTTTTTTTCCTTAAAGGTGCAGGCCCAGAACATACACAAACAAAATTGTTTTTATCATCGCTCACTTAAGGACTAACTTAAAAGAGTGGCTACAGAGTGATTCTTTACAATTGCCAGAAACAGCGAAAATCTGATAGGGTGAAAATTCCACACTGCAAAATGTGGCAATACTATGCAGCACATGAAGTAGAATTTTTTTTTTTTTTTTGAGTTGGAGTCTCACTCAGTCGCCCAGACTGGAGTGCAGTGGCTGCTCCCGGCCACCACAGCCTCGACCTGCTGGGCTCCAGCGATCCTTCCGCCTCAGCCTTCCAAGTAGCTGGAACTACAGGC
>CAUYQG010201222.1:0-13955 GCA_963574415.1 Tarsius wallacei | reverse complement strand
AAAAAATTAGCCAGGCGTGGTAGTGCGCGCCTGTAGTTCCAGCTACTTGGAAGGCTGAGGCGGAAGGATTGCCGGAGCCCAGCAGGTCGAGGCTGCGGTGGGCGGGAGTGGCCACTGCACTCCAGTCTGGGCGATGGAGTGAGACTCCAACTCAAAAAAAAAAAAATAGACTGAAACCCACTGCATACACGTAGTGAAATATTAGCCTTCTCAGAATGCAGACTTCTTAGAAACAGCCACTCAGTCTATCAACGAGAGGGTGAAAGAACCGACATTTGATGTGTGATTGATTCGTTTGGTGCCTATATTTTTGTGTCCTCGACATCAGCCAGCACGTGCCCACAGTGACTGTCTGGAAATGTCTATCTTTACCTGGAGCCAGGAAGCCATGCCCCACTGGTCACCTGTTCTTCCTCTCTCCTTGCTATGGTCGGAATGTTTGTGTTCCCCCAAAATTCGTATGTTGAAATCCTAATCCCATCCCACCGTAGGGTGATGGTGTGAGAAGGTGGGGCCTTTGGAGAGATAATGAGGCCGCAGAAGCAGAGTCTTCATGAATGGGATTAGTGTCCATGTAAAGTAGGCCCCAGGGGCTGGGTGTGATGGCTCACACCTGTAATCCCAGCATTCTGGAAGGCTGAGGCGGGAGGATGGTTTGAGCCCTGGAGTTTGAGACCAGCCTGGGCAACACAGCAAAACCTTGTCCCTACAAAAAAAAAAAAATTAGCTGGGTGTGGTGGCACACACTTGTAATTCCAGCTGCTGGAGAGGTGAGGTGCAAGGATCCCCTGAGCCCAGTAGACGGAGGCTGTCATGAGCTGTGATCGTCGCAAGGGTGCTACTGCATTCTAGCCTGGGCGACAGGGTAAAACCCTGACTCAGAAAAAAAAAAGGAAAAGAAAAAGTCCCAGGGAGCCCATTCACTCCTTCCACTAAGTGAGGACACAGAGAAATGAGTCCTTTATGAGACATTCAGTCTGCCGGTGACTTGATCTTGGACTTGCCAGCCTCTAAGACTGTGAGAAATAAATTTCTATTGTTTATAAGCCACCCAGTTTATGATATTTTGCCATCGCAGCCTGAATGGACTAAAACACTCCCCCAATTATATTTAAACTTCTGAGTGCATCGGCCAGTGACATACTAAAAGGGTCCTGGCCGATATGATTGACACCATCAGGCTGGATGATTCTTGGAATTTCCAGTCTCAGAAAAAGGCCAGGGAGAGGGGTCAGGGAGAGGGTGTGTGTGTGTGTGTGTGTGTGTGTGTGTGTGTGTGTGTGTGTAGTGAATGCCTCCCGAGAGAAAAAGAGCTACGGTAACATTTTGCAGTTCCGCTGACACATCCTCTCTGTCCCCTTTCAATCACCTGGGTTAATGGGGACCAGGCTAATAGCTGAACTTCACCTCATTTTACATTTTAACCCTTTGTTTCAAAGCCCTCTTTTTATGAGTCCTCGGCTTCATTCTTTCCATATGGTGGGGCTTTTATTGAGAGATTAAACGGGCGAGGAGAGGCAGAGAAAGGAAGTAGGTCGCCAGGAAGTTGAGAGTTGCTTGTGTGCTTTTCTAGAATGTTCCACTTTCCATCGGTGAGGGATTTTCAACCGGTATGTTGTCATGAAACCAGGCCAAGAAAGTGCTGAGTACAGGGGTCTGGCTTTGAGGAAATGCTAGAGATTGAGAGAGAGAGAGAGAGAGAGAGAGGGAGAGAGAGAGAGAGGGAGAGAGTGCCATTATTTATTGCTTTTCTGCCCACCCCCATATTTATTACTTTTATTACTCTTTTTATTATTCTGTTTGAAGCATTTTAAAGCACAGCGTCAGAAAAGCTCTTGTCGTTGACAGATAACTTAGTGCTTGGTTCACTCAGATCTGAGAGAGGAGAAGGGAATGTCATTGAAGAGGAACAGGAAATAAAGAGGAGAAAACAGAAGGGAAAAAATCAACATAAAATGAGAACATTAAGGAGGCACTTTAAAGCTGGCGAGAAATACAGAATATGTTGTGTGAGAGCCGTATGTGTCCAAAGCTCTGTGCTGCATCTGAAGGATAAACATGAATATAGCACGGGGTCGTTGTCTCAAGGGGGCTACGTTATAATTGTGAAAAGATGGTCAATAGTTCACACTACAGTGTGAAGGACTAGCGGAATGGATTCTAAGACCTCAGAGGAGGCAGTGATTGCTGCCCAAAGTGGTCAGGGTTAGGGAGGGCAGATTTCTAGAAAGCTGAGGAAAAAAGATGGACGGGTGGGACTGACAGTGGTGATGGGAGTGCAAGGGAGATTCGAGGGACCACTGAGCTCTGTGGTGAGCTGCAGTGTCCACAGATCCGTGGGCTTAACTTGGTGCATCTTCCTGAGCCTGGAGATTGGACCCATCTGATTTTACAGGATGGCTATAATTGGTTTATTTTAGAATTTTACACCATGTATTTTTTATATTATTGTTTTTGTTCAAAATTTTTTTATTTTTATTTTGTTTTAAAGATGTGGGGTACAATTCAGGATTAGGTATACAAGTGGTCATCATACAGGTAAAGTTTGGACCTCCCTTTGGTCCCCACCTTGCCTGGTTTGAGATCAGTACCCTTATTGATTCTGTGTCCTCCCACCCCAGCCTGACAGTATCCCTCTGCTGCCAATCTCTTTCTTATAGGATTGTTGTAAATGTTCAGGGTCCACTTATGAGTGAGAACGTGTGGTCCTCAGTTCTTTGTTTCTGTGGTAAATCACTGAGTATGGTCGACTCCAAATCCATTCAAGTTGCTGCGAAGTCCATATGTTTGTCCTTCTTTATGGCTGTGTAATATTCCATTGTATATATGTACCACATTTAAAAAAATCTACTCCAGCTTCGATGGGCTGCATGGTTGGTTCCATGTGTTTACTATTGTGAATAGAGCTGCAACAAATATTCGTGTACAGGTATATTTTTTGTAGAATGACTTGAGTTTCTCCTGGTATATTCCCAATAGGGGAATTGCAGGGTCCTATGGAAGGTCAATTTCTAGTTCTTTCAGAAATCGCCACACTGTCTTCCAGAGAGGTTGCACTAGTTGCATTCCCACCAGCAGTGCAGAAGCGTTCCTTTCTCCCCGCACCCTCGCCAGCATCTGTTGTTGTTTGTTTGATTAATGATGGCCTTTCTGACTGGGATTAGGTGGTATCTCAATGTGGTTTTGATTTGCATTTCTCTGATGATGAGTGAGGCTGAGCACTTTTTAATGCGTCTGTTGGCTGCCTGTATATCTTCTTTTGAGAAATGTCTATTCATGTCTTTGGCCCACTTTTTAATGGGGCTGGTTTTTTTTTTTCTTTCGGCACATTTGAGTTCCTTGTAGATCATGGATGCTAGGCCTTTGTCAGATATGCAGCTGGCAAATATTTTTTCGCATTCAGTGGGGCTGTCTGCCTGCTCTCTTGATGGTTTCTTCTGCTTTGCAGAAGCTTTTCAGTTTGATGAGGTCCCACTTGTCTATCTTATCTCTTATGGTAATTCCTCTTCTGGTCACTGAGACTACCCACCCCCCTTTCTCTCAGGATAGCTATAATTTAAATCATTTGTATATTAAGGCAAACATGGATATATTAGGTGACAGACATGCAAACTGCTTATGGGTTCTTGCTATCCAACATAAAACTTGAAAGCAGCCATCTCCTGCTGGGTACTACATTCACTGAAGGAGACTGGTGGAAAGAATTGGAAGACACTGACTGTGAACAAAGGTGGGTACGTAGGAGCTGTTAGAAGTAATAAGTAGACCATTTTGACTGGAGTGAAGGAGTTCCGGAAAGGAAGATCCCTGCATTAGCTTGTTGGGTGCTCTCAGTAGAGAGTTGCTGGAAATGCTTGTTTCTGTGTGTGAGAGAACTTGTGCAAAGCAGGTTTTTCACCAAAATAATTAGGCCGCTTTATAGAAGAGAGTTTGAAAATTAAAAACCTGCCAGACGGGAGATGGGAAACCAGCTGGAGACAACTGGCAGGTGACAATTTCAATGGTCTCAATTCAAGATGGCCCCAAAACAAAGATGGCGGCCGGGGGGATGGAAAATTAGAACGGAAGATGTGAAAAATGAACGTCAACCAGGAAGTGGGGTTGGTTGGGGTGGCGGGGCGGGCGGCAGGGAAGGGAAAAGGAGGATAAAGGAGAATGCCCGACTCTGAGTCTGGGTGCTGAGGAGACAGCACCCCTACCAGAGAGTGGGCATAGGGCTGGGTTCTGGGCATCAACTGTGACTGAGAGAGAGACAAGGTCCCTGCCCTCACAGGACTTTCATTGGGATGGAAGACATGAAGCAGTCAGAAAGGCAGCAGACATGCCAGAGCAACGTAGGTCACAGAGTCCTGAGAGTGAACCGCCTCGATGGATAGTTCTGTGTAAATAAATCATCATGGAAAGGGAACATCAAAGGACATTGGAAAGCCATTTATAATAAGAAGAAATAAGAAGTTCTAAACATTTCATAATAACCGCATATTTATTACTCTCTTACTGTGTGCCAGGAAGTACACCATATGCTTAGTATATTATATTAGTCAGGGTTCACCGGAGAAACAGAATTAATAGGACTGATTGATTGATTAGTTACGGGAATTGGCTCCTTCCGTCATGGAGGCCAAGAAGTCCCCAGATCTGCTGTCTGCAAGTTGGAGAACCAAGGAAGCTGATAGGGTAATTCAATCTGAGTCTGAAGGTCTGAGAACTAGGGGCGAGGGGGCAGGGGCCATCATGTAAGTGCCAGGTGGAGTCCAAAGGCCTGAGAATCAGGAGAGCAATGTCCAAAGGCAGGAGAAGAAGGATGTCCCAGCTCCAACAGAGAGAGAGAGAGAGAGAGAGAGAGAGAAAGAGAACTTGCCCTTCCTCCATCTTTTGTTCAAGCCCTCCACAGATTGGATGGTACCCACCCACATTGGTAAGGGTGGTTCTTCTTTCCTCAGTTTACTCATTCAAATGCTAATCTCTTCCAGAATCACTCTCACAGACACACTAAGAAATACTGTTTCACCAACTATCTGAGCATCCCTTAGCCCAGTCAAGTTGATGCATAAGATTAACAATCAAACAATCATGTATGTCTTATCTCATTTAATGACCTAATAACCCAATTAAGTGGATAATATTAGCTTCCTTGTTTTACAAGTGAGGACATTTGCCTGGGGCCAGTGATCTAGAAAGAAGCATATCTGGGGTCCAGATTCAGGTCTTTCTTACCTCACAGCTGTTGTGAACTGACCTTTAGCAGATGGGTCTATGCACAACTCTTGCATGATGGCACTGAGATGTTTAAGGTGGGTGAGAGTCCGCAGTGTCTTTAGATCTCGCTATCAAGAAGGCAATTCTTAGATCAAGTTCTGCCACAAATGCAGATCTATCTTTCAACAAACATTCCTGTAGAATGCAGGCCTAGGCCTAAACATTGGGCACATGAGCAAAAAGTTGGGAACCACGGACTCTGGGCACAGGGGAGGGGGGGGAAGGAGGATAAGGGGAACACAGCCACTCATGGGGCACCTTGTCCACTCCTAGGGGGAGAGATGTCTTGCTAGGAACCCAAACCTCCCCTGCACACATTGTACTTAAGTAGCACATCCTCACATACAAGTGAAAAAATAAAGAGAAAGAAATAAAGCAGGCCCAGGACTGATGGTGCGACCATGAGCTTGGTGGATTCCACCTCTTGACAAAAGAACTCTTGAGGCAGAAAAAACAACAATCCAGAGGTAGGACTCTGATACCCTCAAGTCAGCATGAGGCAACCAGAAATCCTATCGGCCATGGACAGAGCCACAGGGCCGTTCTCAGGGGCACGGTCACAGGCCTCCCCAGATCCCTACAGCCTGTCGACCACAGGTGGAAGTACTTTGACAATATTTTACGCAGTCACCCAAACTTGAACAGCCTTGAATTTTATCACCGAGAGCCTGGATCTGACTCATCAACAGGCTAGCAAATCTCTCCTATCACCTATCGAGACCCATTTCTGACACGATGCTAATTTCCAAAGCCTCTGGTGATGATTGGGGTCTGAAGGGCTATAGTCTTTCTGGGATGAGATCCGTTGACCACCCCATAGGGCGGAGTGTCTAGTAACATTACAGCAGCTAGCTGCCTCTGGACTTGAGGCTTCAATGAGAACAAGCTTCATGATTCACTTCTTAAATGTCAAACTACTTCAAGTTATTGCAATAAAGTCAATCCGTACTCTTAACCGTTACTCCATAAAACCAGTGAAAGAGGTTATTCCTTTTCATTGACACAGATAAACTAGAAAATACCCATCTTATTCTTTTTGACCAGGGAATCTTAAACTCATAGCCTAAGTGGGAAAATAACATCCCAGAAGGACCAGCGTTCATTATGGGCACGGTATAGTGCCAAGAGTCTTCAAGACAAACCCATGAGCCGGGGACCATTATCACAGCCCTTTTTACAGAGGAGGAAAGTGAGCCTTAGGGAGACCAAAAAATTTGCCCCAGATCACACCGATAGGAAATGATAGTGATGATATGGAATCTGGACTGCAGGAGTGGAAAGACTCAAAAACCCCAAAATTCCCCTCAAAATGGTATGTGAGGGGAGAACGCAACAAAAACTCAGAATTTATTTATCAAAAAAATTGTATATTTATTCTTACATGTTTACACTTCAGTCACCTTCAAAGTGCTCTCTGTTTGATGCAATATACTTATCGAGACATTTTTCCCACTGCTCAAAATCGTGTTTGAACCCTTCAATTTTGATGCCTCTTCGTGCTTCTGCCGTTTTTGGTTTCACTCTTCCACGTCGGCAAAACATTTCCCTTTGAGAACTTTTTTCATATGGGGAAACAACAACAAAAAAAGTTGCTCAGGGTAAGATCAGGTGAATAGGGAGGGTGGGGAACAGGGGCCATGACATTTTGGTCAAAAACTGCTGAAGACTCATCACAGTGTGGGCAGGTGAACACATAAATCACCCATCATGAAACAGGCAAATGTGCTGAAAGAATCTCTAAAAAAAAAAAAATTCACTGAAGCCAAATGCAGCCTCTCACACTAACACCAGCTGATATACTGATTCTGATGGGTTCCCAGAACACTTACCTAGCAGGGGAAGCCTGGGTTATAAGGGGCCCACCCTCCAAAAGATAATTTCGTTTTTGAGGGGTTCCCCTCCTATGTGTGGCTACCCATATCGTTCATATTGTTTCAGCCAGGGTGAGGCGGGGACATTTGTGGTAAGGGTCCTAGGACTTTCATCAGATCTTTGAGGTCATCCCAACCGTCTAAACTGGCACCATCAGAATCCAGACACCTTACCTGACAGCTGCCTGTCATAAATCATCCTCCCAATGGGGACCCAGAGTGGGATGTTTCATCTTCTCTTCTGCAGACAGACATATTGAACTGGATCTTTAACCTGAAAGCCTGGCCATGCTGTCCTAATTTATGGAAAACATGTCAGGTAAGAAAAATCACATTCATAAGAAATCAATTGATCCTGTGTATGTGTCATTTATTTCTCTGGATTTTTTCGATTTAGAACTGGGCCCAAAGACAACAGGTTGGCTCCACATTGTGAAAAATAAAAAATACAGGTATTTTTCTTCTTTGTTAAAGAAACATGACTTTAAGAATTTTTTTCTGATTTAACACTCTTACAAGCCTTCAAGACTTGTAGGTAATTTCTAACTCTATGGTCCTTTGCTATTGGAGAAAATAACCTATTCCCATGTGGTTTGCACCAAAGCAAAAATGATCATGTTTCCTTTGGTTTTGGTATGGTGTTGACAGAAAAGATAATTGAAATATCTTACTGATGCTAAAGCAAACTGACTTGCAAAAGAAGGTACATGGAGACAGAGAAGTGGACATTTTCTTGAAATACCTTGTCCTTCCATCTTCCTCCTGAAGTATTTTGAGTTCTAATGAAATGGCATTTCATGAATTAATACAAAAAGAAAATACACAGTTTATCTTCCCCTACTCTACTGATGTAATACACGTGTACCTTAAAAATTGCCTGGAATTTCTATAGAAAAAGTATCTACATTCTGCAAAAAATTGAAATATATTCCACCTACACACGCCCAAGAATACCTCAGGTATTCTGTTACAGCAAAACAAAATGGACTAAGATGGGAAATTGGTACCAAGAGTGGGGTGTTACTACACAGATACCTGAAACTGTGAGAGAGGCTTTGGAACTGGGTCATAGGCAGAGGTTGGAAGAGTTTGGAGAAGCAGGCTAGAGAAAGACTGTATTTTTCTTAGTACTGCCTGGCCCATACTTTAGAAATGAGGCTGAAATAAGGAAATGCCAGGGAGCCCTTTGAGGCTCCACTGCCCCTTATGTAAAGAGTTCCTGTGGGTGCTGAGACTTGGTTCAGTATCTTGTGAGGATTTGGTTGTATCTTACAGAAATTCATGACATTCCCATGATAATGCTTGGTTATGCAGACTTGAGAAGTCTTTTGGGGGTAGTATATCAGAACTGAGGAGAAATTGATATGGAAATTGATTTCTCCCAAGCCTCAATATTTCAAAAGCAAGATCTCTTTCATCTGGCTGCTTCTGAGAACATAACCATGGGAACTGATCGTTATGTGATGGGATTTGGATCTCAGGGGTGGAGAGACTCAGAAGCCCTGAAATCACCCTTAGAATGGTGACTGTGTGGCTACAGACACCCAAGACATACCAGCTTCATGCTGGTCCTCACTGCCCCTCCACCACCAGCCCCAGGAGATTTTTAATCAGGAAACTGAGCATCTAGAAAAAGCTTCCCTTAGTGTCATGGGTGCCGATGTGTTCTGGGATCCCTTCCTCGAAGGCTGTCATGGTTCTAGGCCAACTCATCCCCATCCTCTTGGCTGGTCCCCTGTTTCCTTGGGACCCTCATCCCACCTCATGTATGAACCACAACAGAGGGTGGTCTTGCAGGCCCGAGATCAATAAGAGGCATTTTTTTTTCCTGAGCCGGGGTCTCACTCTGTCATCTAGGCTGGAGTGCAGTGGCATGATCATAGTTCACTGCAGCCTCGGCCTCCTGGGTTTACGCAATCCTTTGCCTCGATTTCCCAAGTAGATGGGACTATAGGTGCATGCCATCACATCCAGCTCATTTTTCAAATGTTTTGCAGAGACGAGGTCTTGCTCTGTTGCCCAGACAGATCTCTAACTCTTGGATTCAAGCAGTCCTCCTATCTTAACCTCCCATAATGCCAAGACTACAGGCATGAGCCACAGCACCTGGGTTAAGAGGCATTTTTAATACAAATATCTTCCAATGCATTTGGAATGCATTTGTACGCCACACTATGGCTTTTTGGTTTTCTTTCTTCTCTAAATATTTCTCTTGAGTTTTCTCTATTGTACCCAACCAAGTTGCAAATTCCATGAGAGGACAGAGTTTGTCTGGCATTTCTCCTGTAGATTTTCAGTAATAGGCAGAGTGTCATGTACACAATAGACAATATCGGGGGATTAATTCCTTCTTTTAATGTTGCCGAAGATTTGCAGATGATGTATATTTTTTCTAGTAGACAGAAATCTTTGTGAGGAATACATTTTTGCATCTTGTGAAAATCTCATTTAACCAACTAATTCATTAATTTTTTGAGTCGAGGTCTCATTCTGTCACCCAGGCTGGAGTGCAGTGGCATGGATCATATTTTACCACAGCCTTGACCTCCTGGGTTCAGACTATCCTTCTGCCTTAGCCTCCAGAGTAGCTGGTACTGCAGGCGTGTAGTACCACCATGCCCAGCTAATTTTCTGTTGTTTTTTTTTTTTTGTAGAGACAAGGTCTCACTATGTAGAACAGGCAGGTCTCAAACTTCCGGGCTCAAGCGATCCTCCCACGTTGGCCTCCCAAAGTGTTGAGACTACAGGTATGGACCACTGTGCCCAGCCTCAATTTCGTTTATTGCTCAGAGTAAATACTCCATACCTATCCCTGGAGAGACTGGTTTACCCCTGGAGAGACTGGATTATCCCTGGAGACAATTCATTGGATTATCAACGAGTGGACCAAGTTGTGTGATAGCCTCCGCAGAACAATTTACAGTGTTAGAAAATGAGGACGTCATAGTGTTTAGATTTTCTTCCTGGCGTGGAAAAATTTACTTCTCTGAAATCCTTCCTTTCTCTTTTGCTCTCTTTCTACATCCTCTGGAGCTAGTTCTCCTCCTATACTTTTGACATCTGTATTTGCCAAAACTCATGTTGAAATTTGGTCCCCAATGTGGTGGTGTTGGAATGTACAGCCTGGTGGGAGGTGTTTGGGTCATGGGGGTGGATCCCTCTGAATTACTTGGTGACTTTCACTCCTTCACTTTCACTAGACTGGATTAATTCATCCAGGAATGGATTAGTTCTCATGATTGTGCCTTGTTACAACTCAAGGACGTCCCTGGGTTTTTTCATCTTCATGTGTCTCCTCTTTTCACCTTCTGCCATGCTGTGAAGCCAGGTCTATCCCCTTAAACCCTCTTTGAGATGCCTTGGGAAACTTGTTCCCACTGTTCTGTTAGTACCTGGCTCTCTTCAGAAAACAGGCAGATGCCAGCATCATGTTTCTTGTACTTTCCAGTCTGTAGAACTGTGAGTTGAATCCACTGCTGTAGGTATTCTGTTACAGCAACACAAAATGGACTAAGATGGGAAAT
The DNA here is from genome assembly GCA_963574415.1 of Tarsius wallacei. Classification (NCBI taxonomy): domain Eukaryota; kingdom Metazoa; phylum Chordata; class Mammalia; order Primates; family Tarsiidae; genus Tarsius; species Tarsius wallacei. The sequence goes on along the minus strand of CAUYQG010201222.1, from coordinate 3,301 downwards.
TGGTACCAAGAGTGGGGTGTTGCTACACAGATACCTGAAGCTGTGGGAGAAGCTTTGGAACGGGGTCATAGGCAGAGGCTGGAAGAGTTTGGAGGAGCAGGCTAGAGAAAGACTGTATTTCCATGAATGGGGCATTAAGAGTGATTCTGGTGAAAGACCAGAAGACAAAAAGATAAAGGAAAGTTTGGAACTTCTTAGAGACTGTCTAAGAGGGGGTGACCAGAATGCTGACAGAAATATGGACAGTGAAGTTCATTCTGATGAGTTCTCAGATGAAAATGAGGAATTTATTGGGAACTGGAGTAAAAGCCATCCTTGTTAGGCCTTAGCAAAGAACTTGGCTGCACTGTGTCCACACCTAGGGCTCTGTGGAAGGCCGAATTTGAGAGTAATGAAATAGCATGTCTGGTGGAAGAAATTTCTAAGCAGCAAAGTGCCCAGGCTGCCGAGCACTTGCTCTAACTGCTTACAGTGAACTGCTAGAAAAAGGGAGATAGAGCAAAAATATTTGGAAAATTCACAGCCTGGCCATCTGGTAGAGAATGAGAGAGCCCAAGGGTGTGGCAGAGCTGGCACTTGCTAGAGAGATTAAGCTGATAAGAGAGTCAGTTATTAACAGAACAATGGGAACAAGGTTCCCAAGGCATCTTAAAGACCTTCAAGGCCACTCTTCCCATCACAGGCCCAGAGGACAAGAGGGTTTAAGGAGATAGGCCCGGGGTGCCGGTGCCGTTTCCCTGTGTTGCCTGAGGACACTGCTTCCTGCATCTTGGCTGCTCCAGCCATGACTCAAGTGGCCCCAGATGAGACCCATGCCACTACTCTGGAGAGTGCACGCCCTAAGCCTTTGTGGCTTCCTCGTGCTACTGATTCTCGGGCAGACAGAATGCAAGAGCAGTAGAGGCCCGGTAGCTTCCGCCTACGTTTGAGAGGAAAACCTGGGAACCCAGGCAGAAACCGGCCATAGGCTTTATCCGCAATTTTTTATTGATATGTGTGACTTATGAAGAAGTTTGTATCTATACTACATTTGTGGGTGATAACCCCTCCCCAATCAAGCTACCATGCCTTGCCCTTGGCATTACATTCCTTCTCCTCATCTAATAAAAGGCCCCGGCTGGCCCCCTTAGAAGAACCAGTCAGAGAGCTCTTCCTCTTAGGTTGTCTTGTACAACACTCTACCAAAGACGCCTCTGGGAATCTGGCCTCGCATCAATTTCTATGACACCAGAGCCTAGGAACCCGTGGTTGGTGATGATGGAGACCGCACCCAGCAAAGCCATGGGGGTGGGGCTGGCCAAGGCTTCGGGAGACTGCCCCTTGACCAGTGTGTCCAGGAGGTGACACCTGGAGTCAAAGATTGTTTGGGAGCTTTAAGATTTACTGTCTGCCCCGCTGGGTTTTGATTTTGCGTGGGACTGGTCATTCCTTTCTTTTGGCCAATTTCTCCCGTTAGGAGTGGGAATGTTTATCTTAGAATTAAGGAACGTGTTTTGACTTCACGGGTTCACAGCTGTAAGGAACTTGCCTTGAGTCTCAGATGAGACTTTGAACTGTGGATCTTTGAGTTGATGTTGGAACAAGTTGAGACTGAGGACTATTGGGAAGAAATGACCATATTTTGAAATTGTGTGGAGGGCATGAATTTTGGGGGACTCAGAGTGGTTCTCCAAATTTCTTTTCTTTTTTTTTGAGTCTGAGTCTCACTCTGTCACCCAGCCAGGAGTGCGGTCGCACAATCACGGCTCACCACAGCCTTGAACTCCCAGGTTCAAGCAATCCTCCTGACTCAGCCTCCCAAGTAGTTAGGACTGCAGGCGTGTGCCACCACACCGGCCTAATTTTTTGATTTCTTTCTCTTTTTTGGGGGGGTAGATATGAGGTCTTGCTATGTTGCCTAAGTTGGTCTCGAACTCCTGGACCCAAGTGATCCTCCCGCCTCCCAAAGTGCTGGGATCACAGGCATGAGCCACCACTCCTGAATGTTTCCCCGCATTCCATGTTGAAATCTGATTCCCAGTGTGGCAGCGTTGGGAGGCGGGGACCAGGGCGAGGTGTTTTGGTCATGGAGGATGCTCTCTCACGGGTGGCTTGGTGTTTTTCATGAGGTAGCGAGTGAGTTCTCTTGCTTGTAATCCTGAGTTATTTCTCACAGGAATAGATCAGTTTCTGCAAAAGTTAAAAAGTGAGGAGCCCCTGGGTTTTGGCCCTTTGCATGTGATAACTTCCCCTTGGCCTTCCACCACGTTAGGATGAGCAGATGTGGGTGCCGCGCTCTCGTACTCCCCAGCCTGAAGAACCGTGAGACAAATACACGTCTTTTCCTTATAAATGGCCTGGCCTCAGGCATTCTGTTACAGCAACACACAAGGGCGAAGGCACTCCCCAGCCTCTTGAAGATGGAGGGCTCGGTCTTGCTGCACCTCCTCTCACCAGTCTCCTGATCCCTGAGCGAGCATCTTCACCTTGATCGCTCCCAAAGTCTTGCCTCCTACAAAAGAGATCTCTTTCTTGACCTCCAGACTAAAATGTCCATCTGTGCTCCTCTCCACTTAATAAAGCCAACACAAAACCCCCACAATCCGTTTCTGCCCCAGCGAGCTCGCCTCAGCAAATGGCCACCGCCTTCTAACTGCTCGGGATGAAACCCTGGGGCTGACGGACTCTAACTCCTCTTCTCTCACACTACATATTCCGGCCTTAACACATTCTGCCTTTAAAAGATATTTGAGGCCAGGTGCCTGTAATCCCGGCACTTTGGGAGGCCAAGGTGGGAGGATTGATTGAGGCCAGGAGTTCGAGACCAGCCTGGGCAAGAGACTCTGTCTCTACAAAAGAAATTGATTGAGCGTAGGGGCTCACGCCTGTAGTTCCAGCTACTTGGAAAGCTGAGGTGGGAAGATCGCTTGGAGCCTGGGAGTTCGAGGCTGCAGTGAGATGTGAGTGTACAAATATACATATTTGAGAAATCTGGCCATACTCACCACCCCCGCCACTCCAACCCTGTTCTCAGCCTCCGCCATTACTGCAACATAACATTCCAAGAGGGCAAAGGCCTTCACCTGCTGTGGTCGTTGCTGGGTCCTCAGTTCTCAGCACGTGGTACTCACTAGCTATTTGATGAGCGACTCTCTTGCCTAGATTATTGCATTGACCCCTGGCTCTGGGTTTCTCAACTTGGGTACCATTGATATTTTGGACCAGATACTTCTCTGTTGTGGGGACTTCCTACGCCCCTACGCTGTTCAGCTGCATCCCTGGCCTCTGCACGCTAGATGCCAGGAGTACCTTTGTCCCTGAG
>CAUYQG010201213.1:0-21764 GCA_963574415.1 Tarsius wallacei | reverse complement strand
CAGACATGCTGATCCAATAGGAAATTTTCTGTTGTCTTCTACTTGAGAGGGAATTGTGATAGAGGAGAAACCAGGTATGTCTTCTGCACATGGGCAGATCTGGCCACTGCTATGTCAGGTGGGGACTCTTTACGCAGGATGGCCTCTGTAGTTTCCAGGAAAAAAAAAAAGATTCAGGTAGGACAACAGGTATGGATGTGCAAATTGTAACATGTCATATATAACATGTCATATATATGATGGAAGGAATGATAATACATAAAGTAAATATAGATATGAAATTATAGGGAGGGATTGGAGAGCACGATTTCTGAGGACCACTGGCTCTTTCCTCTTCTCCTTTCCTTCTCTCTCCCATCCTGTTTCAAGTCAGGTGAGGGGATTGTTCCTTCCAGTCCTAGGAATCATTTCCCAGTGGAATGGCACAATGAGCTGGACTGCCATTTTTAAACCTTCAGTAATAATGATCTGGTTTTGACTTTTTGTCTCCCAGCCTTCACTCCCCATCATTTCCCTATCCCCAGAAGCCCATTAAATGTCATTAAGAGCCATAAATGTAACTGGCCACTAATGTGGAAGGATTGTGATCTCCAGCAAACAGTCCCGGCAAGCAAAGGAGCAGGAATCCTGGGTCCGTTTCCAGCTGTGATGGTGACTCACTGTGTGACACAAAGCAAAGTGCCACTTTTGTAAAGGGAGAGGCGTGGAGCAGCAGGACACACACGACCCACTCTCTGACAGAGTGGAAGGGTCTTCCAGCATCGTGGAAGCTCGGGAGGCTTAGTTGATCTAATTTCATAGTAGCTACTTAGCAGTGGATCCTGGAGTCAGCCATGAGCTCGGTCCACTTGTCTCCTGCCTCCGATAGAGACACTTTGATGGCTTGGGCTGGATCGTGGTGCACACCCTTTGTGACATCATTCTCATAGGTTAGGAATGCACCCTGATTATTCCTAACCCCACTTTAATAACTTGTTCTAGATCTGCCCTCCAGGAATTTATTTGAAACTTTCTTTAATCTATTTATATTTCAGCCTGTATAGCCTTTTCAGGCAACAAGTAGATTTACCATTTATGTAAAAGTACTTAGGTTCTAAATCTCAGAAAGTGCTGCATAAGGGTTTGTTATAATAATCATCATCATCCTAATTTGGTAATTATAATATAATAGGTTATGCATAGTAAATATAATGATTTGAATTTAGAAGGCCTCACTGGCTTCTTATTTTCAGTCATTCACTATCTTTTTTTTTTTTTTTTTAATTGAGTTGGAGTCTTACTCCATCCCCCAGGCTGGAATGCAGTTGCATGCTCATGGCCACGCCAGCATCAACCTGCTGGGCTCCAGCGATCCTTTCGCCTCAGCTTTCCAAGTAACTGGAACTACAGGTGTGTGCTACCATGACCGGCTTTTTTTTTTTTTAAGAGACGAGGTCTCACCAAGTTGCCCAAGCTTGTCTCGAACCCGCAGGCTCAGGCAATCCTCTCCCCTTGGCCTCCAAACTGCTGGGATTGCAGGCTTGAGGCACCCTGCCTGGTCCATTCACTATCTTTATCTCCCTGCATACCTCTTCCCCTCCCCCACCAAAAAATATTTATTAATAGAGTGAGGTGCTGTGATGGATGTAACTCTGTACAAAAACTTACCTAAACAGATCCAGTGTCTTCTAAGGATCTGTCATCTAAGAGCAACATGTGATAAGTGCTTGTCTTAGTCAACTTGGGCTGCTATAACAAAACACCATAGACTGGGTGGCATAAACAAGGGACTTTTATTTCTCACGGTTTCGAAGCCTAGGGAGTTCAAGATCAAGGTGGCCTTTACTTAGTGTGTGCCTATGGAGAGAAGGAGCTCTCCTATCTCTTCTTCTTAGAAGAGCACTAATCCCTTCATGAGGGTGTCATCCTCACAGTCTAATCTAAACTTAATTGCCTTCCAAAGGCCCCACCTCACACCAGGGGTTAGGATTTCGACATACAATTTGGGGGGAAGCACAAACGTTCATGCTATAACCCTGCTCAATAAAAAACTCTGTGGTAATTGAGTAGAAATCACATAGACATACAGTCATGCACCACATGGGTCAATGATAAACTGCATATACAACAGTAGTCCCATACGATTATAATGGAGCTTAAAATTTCAAACGTCTGGTAACAAATAACTTAGCACTGTGTTACAGTTACCTACAGTATTCAGTGCAGTAACATGCTGTATAGGTTTATAGCCTGGGAGCAATAGGCCATACTCTACCACCTGGGTGTACAGTAGGCTGCTCCATCTAGGTTTGTGTAAGTTCACTCTATGATGTTTACACAATAATGACATTACCTAATAACATGTTTCTCAGATACGTTTCTGCGTGACTGTGTGTGACATTCTAGAAAAGGCAACACTGTAGAGACAGTAAAAAGATGAGTGGTTGCCACGGGTTGGGGGTTGGGAGGAATGACTAGGCAGCGCGCAGAGGATTTTCAGGGCAGCAGAACTATTTTGTAGGATGCTATAATGGTGGATATATGTCATTAAAAATGTGCCCAAACTCATAAATGTACAGTACCAAGAGTGAAATCCAGTGTAAACTGTTGTAGACTGTTGGGTGATATGATATGTTAATCAGGCTTATTGATTGTAACAAATGCACCAATCGGGTGGAAGATGTTGATAATGGGGTAAGGCTAAGTAAGTGTGGGGAAGATATATGGGAAATCTCTGTACTTGCCACTCAGTTTTACTGTGAATCTAAACCTGTTCTACAAAATAAAGTCTATTTCTAAAATGCCAGGTGAGGTGGTAACACCTTTCTATAGAGCTCTTTCCATCATACAGTCCTAAGGACTTGCGCTGGAATCTGGGCCCACCACCAACCAGCTCTGCAGCCTTGGGAAAGTTACTTAATCTCTAATTTCAGCTTCTCTAACACCACAGAGATTGTAATGCCTTCCTCAGAGTGTTTTGAGAATTAAGTGCAAAGCTATATGTAAAGAATCTAATTTAGCAGCTGGGATATATAGCATGGTAAATATATATAGCCCCCCCCATTCTTCTCTAATGACTATGATTATTATACATTCTGAGGGCTATTCATTTCAAAGTTAGCCCAATGGAGGAACAGTCTTGGGTCAAAGTGTCTCTTCTACTAGAAAGGGAATCACTGGGGAGGGGGAGGGGGGCGGAGGGTGTGTCCTCAGATGCTCATGTGTGTCCTCAGAGGTGCTGACCACAAAAGGCCAGACGTGCTCTTGAGCCCTGGGATCAGTGTTGAGCCCCTCACTCAGCTTGCTCCCCTGAAAAGGTCAGGATGATGGAAGGCTGTCATATTTAGATGATGGCTCGCAGGGAAGCCTCGGTGGGTTAGTCACCTATGGTATGACATCATATTGCCACTCAATATAGTAACAGCTGTTGGTTGTTTTGGATGCGGAGGTGGGGTCAGCTTTAGTTGACCAACCATGTCTTGAGAATAAATTGGATGGGATCAGATGGGAAGATGTGACAAGAGGAGAAATCTTCCTCTAAATTGGATACTCCACGGTTTCCTAAGGATTTTCAGCACCTCACTCCAAAATGTGAGTCTTGACTTTTCTTTGTTTTGGGGGTCAAGCTGGGGAAATGGCATAGGAGAAAGAGGTTTGACTCGGAAGACTACAGCTGGGGGGATACCCACGGTGGCTAGGCTGACTGGGTGCCACTGTGAAGATGGGTTGGAAAGTGAGAAGTTCAGTGCACATGACACCCAATGAAGTGGTCTGAGACATGGGGGTGAAAAGGCCTGGAATTCGGGTGCTGCAGAATAGGTTGGATTAGGCTTTTTACCTATGCCCCCACAGGTTATATAACAACTGTGAAACCATGTCGGTATCCCACCGAGGCAACGAGGTCGTCTCAGAGTTTCCTGGATGAAGCCATGGTTTGAAGATACCACTGATCAGTGTGTGGTCAGTCTGGGGGTGTCAATTACTCTTCGCATAATGAGAAGCCACTAGGTTTGGTTAACCCCTTTCCTCCAGTGTGTTCTTTCCCTTTGACATTCCTACCTCCTCTGGGGCTCTTGTGCTTTGGGAATAGAATGTATTGTATCAGCAGTGTAGATGGATAGGTTACCTAGAGCTGGGGAGAGCTGACTCCTCCAGTCTCTAAAGTGGAATAAGTCCAGGTGAGGAAGCAAACAGTCTAGAGAAGAAAAGCCTTGGAGACCTCGTCTGGTGGCTGATTCTGCCAATTGTAAGCTATGTGACCTTGGGCAAGTCATTGCCCTTCTTTAGATTTTGGTTTCTCGCCTCATCTGTGAAAGTCTGTGCCTTCCAACCCCAAGGGGTACTCTTCAGTCCTTGAAGTTTGGATCTGATGTTCTGTTGTTGGCAGAGTAGAAAGGGCACAAGTATGAGTGTCTGGCTCTGTCACTTGCTGTGTGACTTTGGGCAAGAACATCTCTTCTCTGAAACTCAGTTTTCCCATTTATGAAATATGGGCTATTGTGAGACATCAGTGAGACACTATGCCTGAGAGACTATTCTGATGCACTCTGTGACTGTATTTCAGTGACACCCTGAGTTTGGACAGGGAAGGTGGAGGAAGGCAGGCTGAGAGAGGGGTGTTTGGGGTTAATGGCAGATTGAACTGTGAGCCGGGCTAGATGGGGCGGGGGCCATGGTCATCCAGGCTATGGAAATCTCTAGTCCTGTCAGTTTCCGTTCCCTTCCCAGCAGCTGAGTGAGGGGAAACGATTGAGAGATTATAAATAATGCTGAAAACAGCCTAAGAAAGTGGCTGCAAGCTCTGTGTGAGGGGTCGTGCCACTGGAGCAAAAAAAGCAGTGGGGAGCCTGCCCCACCAGGGTTGTCTGCAAATGAGCAGTCTCCCAATTCCCACTGGTGCCCGAGGGGAGTAGTACTGGACCATGCACCTCCCTGCTGCCCGGCATCGCTTCCTACAAATGTAAAAACGCCTCACGGGGAACTAGCAGACCACAACTGGATAGTGACCAGAGCGATCTGTTTCTACTCATCTCTGGGGGAAAATCACAGATTCTCTATAGAAACTCTTCAAATTCCTGTTTATTCTTCACGTAACTAGTTTAACCTAGGGTGAGCAACTTTACTTCAACTATCCCTTTCACGTTGCAGTGAAAACGAAATTGGCCACTCCTTTGAAGCTGTTCTGTGAGCCATAAGCATAATTTCTCTTCCATCCCATTGAAGGGGGGCTTCTCTTTCTTTTTTTCTTTTTCGCAGCCCCGGGCACTGAGGCATTTAGAGGTTGGCAGGAGGTGCAGCAGCCATAGGGGCAGCGTGCTCTGTCCTCCTGCTGACTCATCTGACATTAACATAATTATGTTTCAGCAAAGTGATTTTCAAACTATGAGTAATGCATGGTATTAGAGAGAATGTTTACAAGGCAGGGGACATTTCAGCACACTGAAGTAACCAGCTGCTGCTAACAGCTGAAATGAGCAAAGGAGCAGGAAAATGCTCTCAGGAAAAACAGCCCTTCTCTCGGCTCCGTTTTTGCGGAGATGATTCCGATGTCACAAAAGGCAAGTGAATTCAAGAGTTCCCCGAGGACCAATCCAAATCTCACATTATCTGAATACCTTGATGTCTTATCTTTTTATAGGAAAACATGTTTTTGCAGTCTTATTTTTTTATTTACCCAACTCGAGGGAAAGGTGGATTTAAAGACTCCAGCAGATTTCTTTTTTTATAATAATACCAGTATTAATAATTATAATAGTCCGAGTTGTGCAAAGGAATGTGCTGCTGCTTCTAAGGCAGGAGTGAGGATACAAATCATTTTGCCCAATTTTAAAGATGGGAGGCAGAAGCCCAGGGGGAGGGGCTGAGGAACGCCTTCTTAAAGCTCCTTTGTCTAATTCTTAAGGGAAATTTTTTGAGAGCCATCGAACGTAATATGCCATATATTTAGATCTCAGGAGAGAAAAGCTGGGCTCCAGTCCGTTCCAGAGCTGAGTGTTGGTCCCTGGTCTCTGTTTCTTAATTTTTTTTTTTTTTTCAGTCAGGGTCTCACTCTGTCACCCAGGCTGAAGTGTAATTGCACAATCACAGCTCACGCAGCCTCAACCTCCTGGGCTCAGATGATTCTTCCACCTCAGCCTCCCGAGTAGCCGCGACTGCAGGCATGTGCCACCACACCCGACTAATTTTTTTATTTTTTATTTTTGTAGAAACAAGGTATTGCTATCTTGCCTAGGCTGATCTTGAACTCCTGGGCTCAAGCAATCTTTCTACCTTGGCCTCCCAATGTGCTGGGATTACAGGTGTGAGCCACCAAATCCAGCCTCCATTTCCTCGTCTTATAATGGGAATATTAGTAACACTACCTCTGTCTACCCAGAGGAAGAGTCTTGAGCTCTGGGAGGGTAGGGACAGGGCCTGCCCACCACTGTAGCCCCAATGTCTAACTTGGAGTCTGCACATAGTATATGCTCAGTAAGTATTTTCAGAATAAATGAATGAAATAAGAGCTGTGAACTCCAGAGTTCTGTTCTGTTTAGTTGGTTTTCTTGCCTTTAGTTCTCTGTGCTCAGGGCCTGGGGGCTCAGCAAGTGAAGTCATGCTTGGAAATGGCATCTTCTGAAAGCATTAACATTAATAAGAAAAAATGCTCACATCCTTGGGACTGCCTGCTAAAATCAGATGAAAGTAGAACACTCAACTCAGAAACACTTCTTTAGAAAAGTCTCCTTTAAAAACATGACAGTAGTTTTCTCTAATTTGTATGTTGGAGGTAAATCAGGAGAACTGTCAGACTTAATTTCACCTGCTGATTCTTTAACTGAAATGATTAATGCGGGTGTAATAACAATAAGGTCAACTGGGTCTGGGCATTTTAATGGCAGGTGAAGGACAGGCAGTTGGACTAGGTAACCCCTTAAAAAACAAGTTCTGCTCTCAGATCTGCATTTAAATTTATAAAAGAGAAGGAAAAATTATGAAAGAGCCAATTTTTCCCCCCAGGAAAACCATCCACTTGATTTTATATGTAAGGACATATTTCTAAATTTTTATAAGAGCTGTAGCTTTTTATAAGATCCTTCTTCACCCTGCAAAAGATGACTCTGTTCTCTTGTTCTTTCCTATTTGGCATTGGCTTGTCTTTGTCTCCCTTTCCTCTTTCCTTCTTCCTTCCATTCCCAAGTTAATTCTTCCTTCTGTTCTTGTACCCACGCTGTTTTTCCCTACAAAATACCTTCTCGTTTTGTCAGCTTTGCATCTAGCAAGGTGTCTTTCACACAGACAGTGGTCAAAAAAGTTTTTTTTAATATAAAAAGAGAAAAAATAATAAACCAATGATATGTTCACTTATAAATATTCATAAATAAATTGATAATTATTTTTGAGCTATAAGCTGAGTCATACACAAAAAATATTTCTGTTCACTTAAAAATGTCTTTGATAAAATAATACAAATTAATTTAATTAAATCTCATCCCTTGAGTATATGCCCTTTGCATGTTTCACATGTGCATCATGGAAAAAGGATGTGCCCAGAGAAAGACACACACCGAGAACCCTGACCTACCCTGGACTAAGAGTGTTTCTTATGTGTGTTTCTGTAGACTACCTGTTTTGACTGATCTCTTCCCCCTGGACCTGTTGATGATATTGCTAGGCTTACTTCAAGCAGTAAATCTAAGCTACTACATTCGGGGCTAATCAGTCCAAAATGGTTGTAAAGAGAGTTGGAATCTGTGGCCCCATCCCAAACGTCTGAGGATGATACCAGAAAGAAAATTTAGTGTACCCCCTGTGACTGTCATTTGGTATTTCTGTCCTAGCCACACTCTCCAGTGGAGTAAACTCAGGCTGGGGACATTTCTAAGGTTTTAACTTTTACTTTCTTTATCTCAAAGCTACACATTGAAAGCAGCCATAATTTCACATCCTATACTCCATTTTTCTAGAGGTACATTAATGTTGGTTGGACCAGGCATCCTAATTTGGGTATGAGTAACTATTTTCTATCTCGAGTAAAAAAGCCTCCTCGCTTTTGACCATGGTTTATTTTATAAATGATTTATTATTAATTTAATAGTGTTATTAAGTTAGTGGCAGATTGCTGAAGGATCCAAATGTTTAACATATAGTTAAAAATAAATGTTGGCTGTTTAGAATCTTCATAGAATAAACTTATTCTAATTTTTCCCCATAGTACCCCCTTTTCTTCCTTCCCTCTTGTTTTCTCTCTCCCTCCAGCTTCCCTTTCCTTCCTTCTTTCTTTGTTGTCTTGTGTTTCATTTTTTTGTTGTTGTTCCTTTGGTGGATGACTTTCTAAAGAGATGTCTAGAAGGAGAAAGGAAAAACTCATTAAGGCAACTAGAACTAGACAGACTTTTCATTATATACACTTTCTGTTTGAATTTTTAATCATGGTAAGTATGTTTTGTTTCAATAAAAAAGTTAACCAGGACAGTGTCTTGCAACCTTCTTGTTTTCATTTTTAAAAAGTGTTTTGTTCCCCCTGTTCTAATACCAGCCTATTTTCTCCTTACCAGAGTGAGAGATGGGAATAGCTTCCAAAGGGAAGTGGGGAGAAAGGAAGGGGAGAAATCGACAGAAGCTGATTGTGTGTCCACAGTGAAGAGAAGGGGTTAGCATAACAGAATCAAGGAATTGGTGGGGGTGGGGTTGGGGGGGTTTAAACTCAAGATATAAACATCTTCCCACATCATTAAGTATTCTTCTACAACATAATTTTTAATGGTTATAGAGGAATCTTAAATCAATTTAATAGCTTTGTAGTATAACTTATTTAACTACTCTGTGTTAAACATTTAGGTAATATCTGACTCATAGGTATTGCAAATGATACTGCAATAAACATTCTTGTAGATAAATCCTTGTGCATAGCAATTCTTATTTACTTTAAATATATTTTCTCAAAGGAGAATAAATATGTTTCTCAATGGTAAATAAATCAAAGAGCATACAAATCGTAGGCTTTTATATATGCTGCTCTTGATGTAACTTTTAATTTCTGTAAACACAAAGAAATTTCCTCCTATGTTTGCTAACAAGCTTTATTAAATCTCATCCCTTGAGTATATGCCCTTTGCATGTTTCACATTTGTATCATGGAAAAAGAATGTGCCCAGAGAAAGATACACACCGAGAATCCTGACCTACCCTGGACTAAGAGTGTTTCTTATATGTGTTTCTATAGACTACATGTTTTGACTGATCTCTTCCCCCTGGACTGTTGATGATATTGCTAGGCTTACTTCAAGCAGTAAATGTAAGCTACTACATTCATGGCTAATCAATCCAAAATGGTTGTAAAGAGAGTTGGGATCTGTGGCCCTTCCAAAGCTTTTTTTTTTCTTTTTTGAATTTTCTGTCAGAGTCTTTGCCTATATATCTGTTGGTATCTTAATATCTGCAATGATTTAAAATGTTTTACACATACATAAAATATATAGACAAAGAACTCTTGTTCTATTATGTTTTTTAAAACTAATAATTATTCCCTGGATTGATATTTGCATTTGAATGTTTTATATATCTATTCATTTGACACACAGAGGTTTTAAAATGTAAAGCAATTAATTATATTAATTTTCTTTCTAAGGAATGACTTTCCCATATAGAACTTTAAAAATTATTTTATATTTTTTCTAGTAAAAAAAGTCTTTAAAGGTAAGACTTACATGTTTTATATAATTATGGGAAAATGCACAAATCTTAACTGGGTCATTTGGTGAATTTTGACAAGATATAGAAATTCAAAGGGTATGAGTTTCCTTTTTTTTTTTTGTCCTGGTTTATTAAGATTTATTTCTCATACATTCTTTTTTTAAACTTTTTTTTAAATTTTAAAGATGTGGGGTACAATTCAGGGTTCATTATGCAGGTACCCTTGTTGATGAGGTATACCCCCCCTCCCCATGTAGATTCCCACTACTGCCAATCCGGGTTTCTTTTTCAAGAGATGGTAGCACATATCTATAAATATACTAAAATACATTGAATTGTGTACTTTAAATGAGTGGATTATATAAATTATATCTAAATAGACCTTTTTTTTAAAAAAAAGAAATTACTATCACCCCAGAAAGTTTCCTGTGTTCCTTCCCAGTCAGTCTTCCTTCCCACTATATCCAGAGGCAACCATGGGTCTTAATTTTGTCATCATGGATTAGTTTTGCCTATTTTAGTTCTTTACATAAATGAAATCTTACAGCAGGAACTAGTTTATGGAAGGTTTCCTCCACTCAGCATAATGTTTTTTAAGTTCATCTGTGTTGGTGTGCTTCAGGAGTTTGTGTATCTTTTTTTGCTAAAAGTAAGCTTTTATTATAGTATGTCCATATGACAGTACGTGTATTCATTCCTCTATTGAATGACGCCTGGGCTGTTTCTAGTTGGGGCCATTATGAATAAATACACAATGAATATTCTTGTAAATATCCTTTTGTAGACATATACTTTCATTTCTCTTGGGTGAACACCTAGAGATGGAAATGCTGGGGAACAGGATAGATGTATGTTTAGTTTTATAAGAAGTTACCAGACATTTTTCCAAAGTGGTTGTACCATTTTACATCCACACCAACAATGCATGAGAATTCCAGTTGCTCCATATTCTTGTCAGCATTTGTTGGTGTCAGTTCGTTTTATTTTAGCCATTCTGTTGGATGTGCAGTGGTAGCCTATTGTAGTTTAATTTGTATTTCCTTGATGATTAAAGTTATTGAATATTTTTTCATGTGTTTGCAGTTATTTTTTAAGTTTTATTTTAAAGGTTGTGTATTTTACAGCTGACTATATCTATTTATCCATCAAAAGGTATTTTGAGTCAGAAATCATGGCTCATGCCTGTAATCCCAACACTTTGGGAGGCCAAAGTGAGAGGACCGCCTGAACTCAGGGGTTCAAGACCAGCCTGGACATATTGGCAAGATCTCGTCTTTACAAAAAATAAAAAAAGTATTTGATCATTTAGAAAAAAATTAAATTTAAAGATTTACCTCAAGTCATAATCAAAATACCTTTTATTTTTTAATTAGCCAGGCATGGTGGCACATGTCTGTAGTTCCAGCTACCTGGAAGGCTGGGTGGAAAGATTGCCTGAGCCCAGCAGGTCAAGGCTGCAGTGACCATGATAGTGCCACTGCACTCCAGCCTGGGTGACAGAGACTCCAACTCAAAAAAAAATGTGTTTTAATTATAAGAGGTAAATCTTTTTATTGGAGTCTCACTCTGTCACCCAGACTGGAGTGCAGTGGCATGCTCCCGGCCACTGTAGCCTCGACCTGCTGGACTCTGGCAATCCTTCCACCTCAACCTTCCAAGTAGCCAGAACTGCAGGCGCGCGCTACCACAACTGGCTAATTTTTTGATTTATTGTAGAGACGAGGTCTCATCATGGTGCCCAGGTAAGTCTCAAACCTGCGGGCTCAGGCAATCCACTTGCCTCAGCCTCCCAAAGTACTGGAATTACAGGCTGAGCCACTGAGCCCGACCAAGATAAATCTTTAAATTTAATTTTTTCTTAAATGATCAAATAACCAGCATAATTTATTTAATAATAATTTTATTTTCTGCTGATTTGTAATGCTTTCTTTACCATAGATTCAGTTCTTATATAATAATATGATCTCAGAATATCTATTCTGGGCCAATGATTTGTACATTTGTAACTTGTTCTTTTGTTTCTTTTACACAACTTTATTGATATATGCTTTTTAAAATAGCTTAAGAGCCAGCAGGGCCACTGTCTCAACATTCCTTTCCATGTTCAACATTTTCTTTGCTGTTCATGCCTAATTATTCTTTCAGTGAATATTAGAATGATTCTGTGAAATACTGAAAAGAATCCTATGGAGATTTTAATTGAAATTATATTGAACATACAAATAAATGTGCAAAACATTGACATCATTGCCATAAAACTTAGAATTCAAATTGTCTATATTTCTCAGTAATATTTTATATTTTTATATATGGATCATTCACATTCTTATTAAAGGTATTTCAAGGCATTTCATAAAGTTTTCCATGCCATCATTGTTGATTTTTTACTATTGTAATTTTACCTTTTTAAAAAACTTTTTTTTAGGTCTATGGTTGATGAATTTACATCTCTTTTCTTTTTCATTTTTATTTTGGATTCAGGAGGTACAGGCACATGTTTGTTACATGGACATACTGTGTAGTGGTGGGGATTGGTGGGGGTGGCTCATTCCCCAGGAAATTACATTTTCTGACTGGATAGTATTTCTACATAAAAAGGTTATATGGGAAATTAGCATTTACAATTTTTTATTATAAAATTTCTATATGGAAAAGCTACTGACTTTTGTGTCTCTTTTTTATATTTAGCAGTTTTCTTGAACTCTAATATCAATTCTAATAATTTTTACTGAATTTTTCTTTTGAGTTTCCAGGAATGTAATTATGTCACCTACAAATAATTACACATCTGTTTTCTGCCTTCTAATCTTTATTCATCTTATTTTTATAAGTGCCCTATTTCATTGGTTAGAACTTCCAGGTCAAAATTAAATAAAAATGGCTAATAAACTATGTCTCTGTTTTGTTTCTGATTTTAATAATACTGCCTTAGGTATCTAATTCTTAAGGATGTTTTTGACAGTTTGAAATAAATACTCTTTGTTTTGTTAAGAGGTTCTTAAATTTGTAATTATTTTTTAATAAGTACTAGCTGTTGAATTTAAATACCTTTTCTGCATCTATTGAGAATCTTATTTGGATTTTCTTTTTTAACCTGTGGATGTGATATATTATACTATTGGGTTTTTCTAATATTAAAACATAAAATATTTTCATTTTAGGTGAAACTCTACTTAGGTTAATCTTTTTATACTGTTATCTGTGTTTAGATTATCATTTCTACATTCATAATTTAGATAGCTTATTATTTTCTTTCTTTTCTTTTTTTTTAGCCTTTTCAGGGTTTGACATTGGGGTTATTTTTGTAAAGTAGATAATCTTTCTGCATTTTTCAATGTTTTGAAATTGTGGAAGCATAGTGATTACCTATTCCTTAAGAGTTAAAAGAATTTTTCCTACAAAGCTTTCTAGGCCTAGACACTATTTTTTTGGAGGAAAGTCTTTCCCTCTTTTGTTTTTTTAGTTTCTTCAGCTGTGATTGCTATATTTAAGTTTTATACTTCTAATTTCATTAATGTATATATTTCCAAAAGACTACAATTTCATCTACATTTTCAGATTTGTAACTTACAATGTTGCAAAGTATTGTCATATATTTAAAATATCTCCTCCTTCTCTGGTGCTGAATCCTCCATTTTTATTCCTAATTTTATTATCTATTCATAAGGTTTTTTTTTCTTCTTCAGTCTCTCTAAACATTTTTCTATTTTATCGCCTTTTAAAAAATTAATTCTTGAATTAATTCTATGTGTCCTTATATTCTAATTCATTTAGTTTTGTTTTTGCTTTTATTCTCTTCTTTCTCTGGGTTTCTTAGGGATTTTGTTGTCATTGTTGTTTTTATCAATTCTTGGGTTGAGTACTTTTATTTATTCTTTTCTTGAAAATAATGAAAACAAATAAGACCATAACTTCATCTTTCAGTACAGCTTTGATATGGGGCACAACTTTTGGTATGGTGCACTCTTATTTGAATCATCTTAATTGTTCTTGTTTTTGTTTTGTTTAATTTTTGCTGTGTACTTATACTTTATTTTTTTAAATTCCTGTTACTAACTGCTAGTCGTATTGCTCTGTGATCAAAGAATTAAGCTTATATAATTTCTGCTTAAAATATCTCCCATTTTGGTTATATTCATTGCAAATAATTTCTTCAATTCTATAATATATTTTCATTTTGTTTATAGTGTGGATTTTTTGAATACCTTTTTGTCTTAATATAATCAAATATATTCCTTTGTTTCTTTGTATCTTATATCTTAAAACTTTCCCTATTTGGTCATAACGTATCTTCCTATATTCTCTTCTCAAGGTTGCGAAGTTTTGCTTTTCACATTTAGGTCTTTAATCTATAGGGTTGGTATACATAGGATCAATTTCACCAATTTCACTTTTCTCCCACGTGGATAACCAGTTGTCCTAGTCCTACAATTTTCCCCCTATTGCTTTGTGATGCTATTTTACTTGTGTATAGAGTTTCCTTATATGTATAGGTTATTTGGGGACTTTTGTTCTGTTTCATTTACCTATGTCTATCCTCTGTGCCTATACCACTACAATCTTTTTAATAAGTCTAAATATCTAATAAGACAAGTACTGCCACCCTCTTCTTTTTCTTCAAAATTATCTTGGTTCTTCTTGGCCCTTTCATATGAATTTTTAAATTAGTTTGTTAACAATTTTATACAAATACACCCACACACTTTGAGGATTTTTAGTGTTAAAATTTTTTCAAATCTATAAATAAATATGAAGATGGTGAACATACTCTAGTCAATAAACATGATAATTCTGTCCATTTATTTAGATCTTTATTTTATTAAATAATACTTTCATGGTTTTTTCATAGAGGTCTTGCATAACTTTGAACAAATTTGTCTCTAGGGGCCACATAATTTCTGTTACTATTATGTATAGTATTCATTTTTTTCTATTATATTTTCTAGTTAGTTATTACTACTGGGAATGCTATTGGGTTTTGTATGATTTTTGTATATAGCACCCTTGTTGGACACTCTTTAGTTTTCAGAGTTTCTCTGAATTTTCTTGAGAAGTTCTTTATGTAGACAATCACATTTTCTGCAAACAAGAACAGTTTCCTATCTCTCTTATATTACATCAGTTAAGAACTTCAGTAAAATGAATAGAGGTTGAATACAGGCTCATAACTGCTATTCTTATGTTATTCCTGACTTTCCTGGAAATGCCCTAAAATAGTACCAGTTAGTATAATATTGTTTGTAGATTTTTGATATATGGCCTTTGTCAAGAAAAGAATGTTGTTGCCTATTATATGTAGTTGCTAAGATTTTTTAAAAAACTGAATAAATGCTGCATTCGGTCAAATGTTTTTTCTACATTTATTGAGATGATACTAAAAAGATAAAAGGTAAAGGGAAAAACTTTCCTCTTTAATTTGTTAAACTAATAGGTTTTCTAATCTTGAATTATTTATTTATTCTTGAGACTAAGTCCCACTTGGCCGTGATATTTTCTTTAAGATTTTGTGTTTGCATGAAAAATAAAATTAAGTTATAACTTTCTTTACTTGTACTATCTTTGTTTAGTTTTAATATCTCAAAAAAAAAAATCCATTGGATAATCCTCTTCCTTTTTCCTCAAATCCTCTTAAAGAGGTTTTGTTTTTTAAAGCAAGGTTTATCTATTTACTAAAAATTTCATGAAATAGTTTGGGCCTGGAGTCCTTGGAAGTAGAAGAACTTTTGAGTAATAGTTTTATTTCTTTAGTGGCTAAGGCTTTTTTCTGGTTTCATCTGAACAAATTACCAATTTTTAATTGTTTCTTGAAAAAATAAAACTTTCTTGAAAGTTACTATATTTATTGGGATAATGTTAATAATATTCCTTTTTGTATTTAAAAATCTCCGCTGTATTTATTTCTATCTCTTTTTATTCCTACTTTCTATTTGTGTTTTTCTCTTTTTTCTTGGTTGGTTGTCCTCAGGGTTTATCTTTTTCTGTAAGTTGTTTCAAATGCCAAATTTTTGTTTTATTAATCATCTCTAAATACAATTTCTTCCATCTTTCTCTTATGTTTCTTATTTTCTTATTTTTAATTTTAATTTCTTTGTTGTTCTTGACCTAGTTTCTTCAGTTGAACACTTAGTTACTGTCCTTTGTTTGATTTTTTTGTTTTGTTTTTAATACATTTTTTAAAAGTGGAACCTTAATTATCCTCTTGACTACAGCAAGGGTCCCAGCACTTTTTTTTTTTTTTTTTTTGAGGCAGAGTCTCACTCTGTTGCCCAGGCTGGAGTGCAGTGGCATGCTCATGGTCACCCCAGCATCAACCTGCTGGGCTCAGGTGATCCTTCTGCCTCAGCCTTCCAAGTAGCCGGAACTACAGGTGTGCGCTACTGTGCCTGGCTAATTTTTTTTTATATATATATTGTAGAGATGAGGTCTCACCAAGTTGTCCAGGTTGGTCTTGAACCCCTGGGCTCAAGCAATCCTCTGGCCTCGGCCCCCACAAAGTGCTGGGTTTACGGGCTTGAGCCACTGCACCCTGTCCCCAATACTTTTTAGTTACATGTTGGACCCTGTTCCCCATCTTATTTTTGTTCCAGAGTTGTTTTTTAAATGTAAAAAGCTAATTTAGTTACAATCATGTAATCATGTTTACCTAAATGAAATATTCTTTTGTAATTCTTTAAGTGAAAATCTGTGGTTGGTAAACTCTCTTGGTCTTTGGACGTCTAAAATGTCTTTATTTCTCAGTATACAGAATTCCAGATTGGCAATTATCTTTTTCTCTGTATTTTGAACATATTACCCTCAACTTCTAGAATATATTGTTGTCTATAAGAAGACTGTAGTCAGATTAATTTTTATTCCTTCACATCTTTTATCTCTTTAATCTTTTTTTAAAAATTGACAGAATTATATGTATTTATAGTTGTACAACATAATGTTTTGAAGTAAAAATACATTGTGGAATGACTAAATCTAGTTAATTAACATAGCTATTACCTACACAGGTAGTAATAGCACATTATTTTTTTTGTGCTGAGGAAACTTAACATCCACTCTCTTAACATTTTTTTTAAGAATACAATATATTGGGCCAGGTGAGGTGGCTCATGCCTAATCCCAGCACTTTGGGAGGCCAAGGTCAGAGGATTGCCTGAGCCCATGGGTTCGAGACAAGCCTGGGCAACTTGGCAAGACCTCATCTCTACAATAAATCAAAAAATTAGCTGGACATGGTGGCGCGTGCTTGTAGTTCCAGCTACTTGGAAGGCTGAGATGGAAGGATCACCTGAGCTCAGCAGATCGAGGCTTCAGTAGCTGTGAGCATGCCACTGCACTCCAACCTGGGCGACAGCGTGAGACTCTGACTCAACAAAAAAATAAGAATACAAGATACAATATATTGTCACTAACTATAGTCACCAAATCATACAGTAGAGTTCTTAAACTTATTCCTATAGCTAACTGAAATTTTATATCCTTTGACCAACATCTCTCCAACTCCACAGTCCCCCAACCTCCCTAGCCCACGGCAACTACCATACTACTCTCTACTTCTATGAGATTCACTTTTTTTTTAGCACCCACATATGAGTGAAATCATGTGGTAGTTGTCTTTCTGTGCCTGGCTTATTTTGCTTAACACAACATCCTCCAGGTTCATCCACGTGGTGGCAAATGGCAGAATTTCCTTCTTTCTTCAAAGGCTGAATAGCATTGCATTGTGCATATATACCACATTTCCATTTATCCATTGATGGTATTTAGGTTGTTTTTATGTCTTGTCTATTGTGAATAATGATGCAATGAACATGGGAGTGCAGATATCTCTTCAACATGCTAATTTCATTTCCTCTAAGTCTATACTCAGTAGTTGGATTGCTAGATCATATGGTAGTCTATTTTTAATTTTTTGAGGACCCCTATACTGTTTTCCATCATGGCTATAGTAATTTGCATTCCCACCAAGAGTGTGCAAGAATTCCTTTTTCTCCACATCCTTGACAACACTTATCTTTCATCTTGTTGATAATAGCCATTCTGACAGGTGTGAGGTGATATCTGTTAGCTTTTGATTATCTCTTCATCCTTAGTGTTCTGTAATTTTCCTATGGTGTGTCTAGGTATGAATTTATTCTTATTCCCATGCTTGACAATCAAATGTACATTTGATTTCAAGTCTTCAATTCTAAAAAACTCTCAGTAATTAGCTCTTTAAATGTTGCTTCACTGTCATTCCCTCCTTTCTCTTCTTTCAGAAATTATATTAGATGATGGTTGATATCTATCAATTGATCTTCCATGTCTTTTAATACTTTCTCTTCTTTGCCTGTATTCTTGGTGTGTTCCTCAGCACCCCTTTCTACTTCACTATGCCTTCTTCAGCTTTATCCAGGCATTTTCTCATCTAGTGCATTTTTAATTTCAATGTTTATATTATTCACACCTGAGATTTTTAGTTGGCTCTTTTCCTGCCACCTGGTGTTATTTCTACCTATTTTGTTTTGTAATTTCTTACAATTATTTTATCTAATCTTTTGATATCTTCACATCTGAGATTTTTAGTTGGCTCCCTTTCCTACCACCTGGTGTTATTCCTACCTATTTTGTTGCGTAATTTCTTATAATTTATTTTATCTGTCTTTTGATATCTCAAGTGTATTTATACTAAATTCTTTGTTATGCTAATCTATAAAATTAATTTCAACCTGGAGTAGAATCCCTTCATGATTAATGACTTTGTTGGCTGTCTTCCTAAGCATTAGCTTTCTGTGTGCATTTTGGAATTTGGGTTGGCAGGTTCATTTCAGTCAGAAGTCATGCTTGTATTGTTTTTGTTTTCTTTCCCTCACTCTGTGCTCACCCCTCCCTGTCCTCCTACTATTGCCATAGTCCCACTCAGTCCTCCAGTTTCCCAATCTAGAACCAGAGTTTCTGGGAGCATTTCTGGGTTACCGCTGCACAGTAAAGATAGGAACACGGCAGATCCAGCTACTGACTCATTCTCAACCACCAGGCTGTCCGTGTCCTCTTACACCCCCAGACTGCAACTTCTAGAAGCTAGAGCCCCAGACAACTCTCTGGAGCAGTTTTGTCAACCTTCCTTCCCAAGCTTGGGAAACTCAATTCCATGTGCCTCCCCCAATATAAAACCATGAGCTCTGCAAAGAGAGGGACTGTATAAATTTTGATCACTGTAATAAAAAAGGCCAACACACGGTAAGCTGAATGAATGGATGATGGCTGGCATGTCAAAAACTGAGGGATGAGCATTTGAAATATAACCTGGAGCTTGTTTACTGCCTGGAGAGTAGTCAGCCTAGTACACAACACAGCTTGTATCTATAGGAGAGAAGAAACATTGGTAGTTAAAAGACCTTATTTCAAAACTGGCTCTTCCCCCTGCTTAGCCATGTCACCCAATCATCCTAAGCTCAGAATTTCTCTTCTATAAAATGAGCATCCTGCAGTAGGATAGCTCCAGTCACATGGCAGCTGCTCCATTAGCCTTGGCTTTAGAGGGAGAATAATAAAGCAGATCTCCAGCCAACAATGAGAAACTTTCTTGTTCAAGGCACTAATATTTTTAGAGTTGTTTGCTGCTACAGCATAATTTAGAATATCCCAGTGGCTGCAATTACTCTGTATCTTTCTTCTCCATAGACTGTGAGCTTGGTTGGGGAAGGAGGAATCTTCTCTTTTTCACAACCGTCTTCCAATTTCCAGTTTAGTGTGTGGAAGGAACATAATGATAATTCTTCACTCTATTTTCACCACTAAGAACAAACATATTAAAATCCTGTAATTATTCACCATTTGCAACATTTCAATTTTCTGAGAAAATTGTGACACTGTCTAGGACTCTCAAAACTATAATAAAACATTGTAAAGTACCACAATACCTTTTCTGTAGAGAGATGAGAAGACAAACCTTTGACTTGAATATAATTTAAATTTTTTTATGAGGACATGCAAACTTATGAATGCCTCAATAACAGGGATGCCTACAAAGCTGACATGTGTAGGTCTGCTGGCACCTACAGGACATGCCCCTGTGATGCTCTTAGATTTCTTGGTCCCGTGTCTCAGCGGGGCTTCTACTCTTGATCACGCTATTTTCTGCTCTTGTGTGTGACTTTAGTGGAAATCCTTGTCTCTTTCCTACTTTGCTGTCCTCTGCTTTTTTGAAATGGAAAATTCCAAAACCAAGAACTCAGAGGATCAATAACTAGAAAAACTGGTTTTCAGTTAATATATAAGGAAAGTTCAGCAGTGCCCTGAGTAAACCTCATGAGACCCATGACATTTATTATGGGTGTCTTAGGAGTTTTGTTTTTGTCATCATTGTATTGTTTTTGCCAGTGGAAGAATGTTTTATGGAATTTAAAATACAAAAAAAATTGGGTTCCTTGGACATTCGCACTACTATAAAAATAGACTTTATTGTAAAATTATGAACGGTTTAAAGATAAATAAATAAAATATGGCCTATATTATGAAAATGCAAACCATACAAATTAAAAGCATAAAACAATACATATTCAGTGCCCTGAGGCATACTTAGCAAATACATACGAAATATCTTACACACCTATACAATAAAAGCTTAGAAGTGTTTTGATATTTGAAGTTGCCAGATACATAGCTTCTAGCTAAATAATATAATTGCATATTGTTTTATTTAAATGTTTTATTTTAAATATATGGGGTACAATTCAGGGTTAGGTATACAAATGTTCATTATGCAGGTACCCTTGTTGTTGAGGTGTGCTCCCCCACCCCCCAGCAGTTTCCCACTGCTGCCAATCCCGCCCCACCCTCCTCTGGCAGTTTCCCACTACTGCCAGTCTATAATTGTATATTCTTTCTCCCCCTCCCCCAATTGCATATTCTTAAGGAAATATAGTTTTATTATTTTCTAGAACATAGACGTCAGAGCTCAGCTAATAGAATATTATTTAGAGTTCTGTTTTAATAAATATTAAAACAGTAATCTACCAGAAACACATTGGTTTCTGAGTAAAATGGAGCTTCTGATATGTGTGATGGATTCCTGAAAACATTCTCTTAAGCTAGTGAAGCATCTCCCTTTGCCTTTCCTTATAGGAATGCCAGATTAAGCAAATGAAAAGGTGTCATGCCCAGGTAAATGTGTATTTCAAATAAAAACAAAGAATTTTTAGCACATGTATATTCCAAATATTGCATGGGACACAGTTATATTTGTTGTTTATCTGAAATGCACATTTACCTAGGCATCCTGTATTTTATCTGACAACCCTTCCCACCTAATATGCTAGCCTTCATTTTGTACTATCCTTTGAATGAACCTGGTCCCAAGCCCCATAAATTTTATATTAGTGGGCTCATATTAATGCACTTTTACTTACACATTGTGAAGCATATCAAGAGACTGAATTCATCAACCAATGGTTCTCAGACCCATTGCCTCCTTGCAAAGCAGCATAACCTTTAGAACTTCTCCCCCCCGCAAAAGCCCTATTTCAGTCACAGTCATTAGTGCTGGAGAGAAACACTCTGGTCATGAGATTCACCTTTTGCCATGTCACAAGAGAGTAAAACTGAATGCCTGAAAGAAGGCTTGGGCTTCTGGCCTCTGTGCTGAGGACTCTGTAAGTCTCCTGAAATATGTTCACATTTTTTCTTTGTCAGTCAAAACCTCTGACATCTCTCCCTGCACAGATATTGAGCAGTACTTTTAAAAAAAATTTTTTATTTTAAAGATGTGAGGTATAATTCAGGGTCAGGTATACAAACATTGATTATGCAGGTACCCTTGTTGATGAGGTGTGCCCCTCCCTCCCCTAGCAGTTTCCCTCAACTGCCAATTTAACCCCCCACCCCCACCCCGCAGTTTCCCACTACTGCCAATCCCTTTCTTGTAGTATTATGATAATTGAGCAGCACTTTTTAACGCAAGACTGAGTGATTTCAGGCAGGTATTCAGGTCTTGCCATGAGACCTGCGCTTAGGAGAAAGGGTAGAAAATACCAACAGTACTGAGCTCTTGATATAAATAAACTGATCTCTTTAATCCTCATTGACTCCTGCTGGAGTATGACCCCATTTTACAAACTAAGAAACGGAGAGTCAGAGAA